>JAHRHJ020000182.1:0-96831 GCA_019776745.2 Taxus chinensis
TCTCAGCAGCACTTCATTTACATCTTTTTGAACAAAAACTCCACAACATGGCAGCACGAGACAAACCTGTAATCTGAAGATTTCTCTTTGGGTCTTGTCATCTCTGGAGGGCATAGTCCTGTCTGTTAGGAAAGTGTATCATTATTCTGAGTAACAACAAGGAGTAGGCACATAATCATTTTCATGTTTCTTGGCCATTCCCTGGTTAGAGAGTACCAGACATGTCTATGTTTCATCACCTGCTTCAACCTGTTGGACTCAAGGATAGCTATTCACATAGTCCCTTTCCACGTACTAGTTGGGTAACCTTGTATCTGATGTCATATTCCATGACACGAGGTTATCACCCTGCACGCTTCTCATCGACCTTGTTTAGAGGAAGTCCTTGACCCGCATGAGAGACCAATAATGGACTTGTTGTTTGAGGACGAGGTGCTTGGAATTTCTTTAAACTCCTGATCACTTGCAAGTAAGTACATGCTATTCAAGATGAAAGAGTATATAGTTTCATATTCCTCCAAGCCTGATGAAGAAAGCAACTGGTTGTTCTAATCCTTCGTGTTTTGTGTGCCAGGATTGCAGAAATTGTGTCTACAACCACCGAAGGATATAAACACGAAGTCGTTGAGGAAGTTTGGATTGCCGAGGAGTGGTGGGGCGTGAGATATAGCCTTTTTTTATTGCATCCAAAAACTTGGCCTTGCCTTCAGATGTCAACTTCTTAAATGCCATGCTCTTCTTTAAACTCAGCGTTATTGGCTTTATGAGAGGCTGCAAAGTTTGGAACAAACATGCGGACAAATTGATCCTCCCAAGGACGCTTTGAAGAGCCGTCTTGTTGACTTGGCATGGCAGTGCTTGAATTGCTTCAACCGTTCTGGGTCAATCGTCAACCCTTCCTTTGAACAATTATGCCTAGAAGTTTTCCCTCGTGAGCCAGAATATGCACTTTTTGGGATTAATGATACCCCAAATCTTCTTACATCTCTGAAATACTGCCTCCAAAGGACAGAGGTGGTCCGTTGCATTTTTTGAGAAATACAGTGATGTCGTCAAGGATATATCAGAAACTATTTTGTTGAATCAAACCCTTTAAATGGACATATCCATTGCACTACGTTGAAGTGGTCCAGCATTTGATAGTCCAAATGGACATCTTTCTTGTAGCATAGGTCCCCCATTTGGTGGTGAAAGCCGTCTTGAATTGGTCATCTTCTTTCACCCTCACCTAATTATACCCTGAGTAGCCATCTAGGAGAGAGAATCTCTCTGAACGGATATCTTGCAAATTTGTTACATTGACGGAAGGGGGGGTAATGGTCTTTGAGACGATGCCCTATTTAGGTCGGTCCCAGAAATCTACACACAACAGATTTCTCGCTCTTCTTCCGACCGGAACCCAAGTTTGCCACCCAGCTTGGTGCTTGAATCGGGAATGATAATGCTTGGCCTTTATGAGCTTGTTAAACTCTTTTTCATTAGAGGCTCAATGGCACAGGGTGATAGGTCTTGTCTTCTTTGCTGATGGGTTTAGAATCTGGATTCCAATTATATGGTATTTGTGGCCAAATTCGGATTGAATCCTCTACAAGTTTCATAGTCCAAGTGAAGACCTCTGGAAATTCTGGCAAGGCGTATGAAATCTGATTCTTTTGGCTCAGTGGACCACTTTTACCAATTGAAGTATATTTTCCTTCCCCAACCAGAATTGGCTCTGGAATCTCTCTCTTGACCTGTATGAGCCTGTTCCTACGGAACTGGTCATTAGGGTGAGGATATACTCCAAGGGTACTAAACCCTAGGAAGCTTGTTTGTCCGAAGCTGCCTATTCGATCCCATACTGAAGCTCTCATCTGTCCTATTCTAGAGCTGAGCTTCAGCTTCTTACTGTAGAAATTGACGATGTGTTGATCGTTCCAAACCACCTGCCGCTTTGTTAGATCTGGAACTGTGGCCTCACAATCACATGGATATGTGGCTTGTTTTTTTCCATTTTGATGTTGTCAACCCCATCAAACGTTTGCTCAAACTGCTGCGGAGCCTATATGCGGCTTCATTTTCTTCCGGGGGTATGGACACAATGTTAAGTTCGAAATATTCAACTGAGGTCTCCCATACCCAGTCTTGTAGCTCCTCAGCAAGTCATCATTCGTAGCATGTTGTCTCTAACTTGGTTGACGATTAGCTCGGCTATATAATAAATTTTCTCCCCTCCGAACACCTGCAAGGTTATTTATCCCTTTTTCTAGCCCAATGAAGTCATGAATCAAGGCCTCATATCAGCTTGTGTTGTGTGGAACAAGAAGGAAAAAACTAGAAACGAAAGCTGAATAATATTTGCTGCCTTGAGGTGAAACAAGCATGGCTCACCTCTTGCACCTTGCCACACCTTGCTCCATCAAAAAAATCAGACGCCATACCTCATTGTCATCAGGATGGCTTGGCTTGGTGATGGAGGAAACATGTTGGTTTTCTTAGTTGTATGACATAGGACTCCCAGCTCAGATTCTTCTACTTCTTGATGGGATCAAAAGGCATGTATATTGTTTGACCAGTTCATCGAGAGTAGGTCCAGGATACTTCCAACCTTGGTGTCAGCCTCATCAGTACTTGGGTGATCTTTTGATCAAATGCTGAGCAATTGCATATTAATCTGACTAGCAGTGGTAAGGCTTCAATATGGAAGTTATGCAATAGGTTCAGACTAATTGTAGCCCTTTGTTCCCTACCTGTTCCTAAACAGCAGGTGAGGACCACATCAGAGACAACTTACACCCCAATCTTGGCTGTTCTGTTGAAAGTCCCTTGACCAAGCAAAGGCAAAGAGTGGTGGAAGGTCTATGATTGATATATCTTGTAGACAAAACATTTGGACAGGCATGCAAGTAAGGACTCAAGGTTTACTCACTCCAAATGTCGCTATGCTTGTAACATCCCAATTGCCACTAACCCCTTTAGATATATTCATATTGGAGACCAGCTGACATAAAGCTATTTGCTTGGCATCACTAAGCTACTTCCCCCGGAATCAATCATGCAATGTGTACTAGTTTACCCCAATGATTAATATGAAAAAATAGAAAGGAGGGGGCTTCAACATTTACCTGGTTGCCCTCAATGGCTTCCCTCAGGCTGGGCAGCTTTGTAAACCATTTGTCTTGCATTGAACATGCTTGATTCGAAGTTGTCCCAATCTTCATGGCAGCTTGCAGCAGATCTCTGGTCTTGGGAGGATAGGGATTCCCACATTGATATATTGATGTTAGTCTTTTCATCGGTTCAATGATACTGAAAGGGGATGAAGTATCTGTTGTTGTCCCTTGGTTGTACACTTATCCTTTTACGTGTCTGGGGGGCGGGGGAGGGGGGCATAGAAACCAGCTGGCTTTGAGTTGGACTAGGGGCTGTTCTTGGCTGCCCTGTGTATTTGGAAACTGGACTCTGCTTGCCAATCATGTGTGGAGCTGGGGAACAGGGGTTGTGGATTGGCTGTGGGGGCTAATTGGGGTTCTTCACCCAAATTCTCCTCTTTGACCTTGTGTTGGCCCGGACACCTTGAGAAAGCTTGATAATGCCATAGAAATCTTCTGCTTGCCAGTTCACCAAATGGGTCATTGGGGCTGATTGCTGTTGGAATGTTTCTGGTTGTTGACTGTTTCATGATGCCCTCGCCCTCCACACCAGTAGTTGTCACCATCAGTGCTTTGATTGAGAGCACATTGAAACAAATGATGTGGTTATGAGGCTCGTTGCATGGAAAGCACAAGGTAGTATCCTGAAGCAAGGTTTGTTCGGTGTTGGCATAATTGCCTTAGAGGCAGAGACTACATTGGATTATAGCGCTGTGGAATGTATATTTGCAGGAGGCCATTACTTGGCTTTGATTTGATTTCATATTTGCAGCGGAAGGATTAGGTGGTCTTGTGGTGGTATGGCTGCCTATTAGGTGAGATTGAGGTTGATAGGAAGGTCTGAAAACCTTGGGCGTGTTGCCTCTTAATAGTAACCAGCTCAATTTCCCAAAATTTTGCAAAGTTTCATGACCTCTTTGGAGTTCATTCGAAGCACTGGAGATGAAGTGGAAGCTTCACTTGAACTCTGAGTTCTAGGAGTGGGAACAGGAGCCAAGTGGGTGCTTGATAGTGCTTGATTTTCTTAAGTGTGGACACAAAAGGCATTGGAGGCCTAGGAGCCAGTTTTACTAGCTTGAATAAGACAGTTTTTGGCTCTAGGACCAAGCCATATAAGCCATGGATTGTTTTCGCCTCCCATGGACTGAATAAACATAGAATATCAGAATTCAAAGCTTTAAGGTAATATAGAAATAAAGTACCTTATGTGTTGGCCTAACTGCCACTGGAATCCATCCCAAGCCTTGAAATCTGAAGTTGAAGTCAGTCAGCTACTTCGTTGGGGGCTCTCTTGATAGTTGTCAGCTTGCTCCAAAAAAAGGAAAAGTGGTCTCCCTCTCTCCAAATGCTCGTGAGTGCAATGACACAGTTGATCAGTTTATGATCGTGATAGAACTAGCTCCAAGGATCTTAAACCATTTATGCTTTACCCTTGAAGGAAGATGCCAGTAAACTTTGACAGCCACATTGCATTCGTTGATTTATGGATTGCGCAAGGTTAGCAATATTTTAACTTGATCCACCTGCGAGTTAGTTTGATTTTTCTACGGTGAAGTAGGGAATGTTCTTCAAGGCCTGTTTTGCAATTGAATCGGGAAACTGGATGCGTGCATTAGAGCAAGTGGGTTACTGCTGTGAAGTGATGAAGGGATTGTTCTGAGCCATTTCTAATCGGTCTTAAAACCTTGGTATTTACTGAATGAAAGGCCTATCAGGTGAGGAGTTGAGAGGTTCTGTTGGTGGAGATGGAGAATTTGAATCCTTCTCCTCTTTGCCTTCTTCTTAGAGATAATTGCAGGTGGTATTCAAACAACGCTTCGATTCTCCCTCCAACTCTTGACCTTGTGGTGATTCTTCTCATGAGTTTTCAGGCCTGCACTGCTGAAACCAGTTGATTCTTCCCCTTGGAGTCGCCAGATATGCAAATAATAGCTCTTATAAGCAAGAAAAATTGTAGTAGATGCATATCAACTTTGCTGCAGTAAAAAATGAGACCTCTAGTGTCCCACCGGGTGTGCCAAAACTGTTGTTGCAGACTCACCGCACCCTTAGATGCAGATCAGGCTTCTAGGTTGATGTTCAAGCATCCAGTGTGATTGCACAACATGGAATCCTTTCTCCAAGCATGGGACTTGTAAAGATGAGAAAAGATTCTCTAGAGAAGGCTAGTTCCTATTCCTCTGTTTGGATGCACACAAAAAATGCAGAGGGTTTGCTAAAACCTAATCTAACTTGCCAAGGAGACAGGGTAAGAAAATGCATAGAATAAAACCTAAACTACAAAGGTGATGCACTGAGGAATGTTAGACACTCATTTTGCAATTTAACACAGACCACATAGATGCAATACAAACACCATGCACAGGTAACCAAACTATAATAAGATATCAAAATGACAACAATGAATACATGAGAGGGTCGAGAGTCAATCACAACACATATATTATTGCTCAAGAGTCGATACAGTACATTGCAGTGGCCAAGAGGCAAAAAATACTAGCATTACAACCCATATGGGAGGTTTGAAAGCTCCATAATTTCTCTTGCAAGCGAGGGAAGAAGGGAGGATGCAAAAACAAAATGTCTGACCTCTTAAAGGAGCTCTTCTTTACAATATATATCAAGAAATGAGAGAGGGAAGAGAGGAAATCCAGAATCTGCCCCAACCACTTCTTGGTAGCATTTAAAAATCATCTCATTATGACAGAAGCGGCGGATCCTGGCAAAACAGCGGGCTATCTAACAGGAGCGGCGAGCTGTCTGCTACATTAAAGTTGGTTGTTGAAGCATTACTTCTATCTATCACCACGCGTCAGAGACGTTTTCTTAATTTTCTCCCTCCAAACTACACCAAAATTCAAGATTAATCCCAGAATCATGTAGAGAATTTCAACAGCTTTCCATTGATATAAAGAACGTGTAAATCCGAGCTCTGGATCGAAAGATACGAAGGTTTGAAGATTTAGGGCACAAAACAGGCAAGAACAAGTTTTAAAATCTTTTCCCACGTTCTGCTATTTGGACGACACGTGGCAGGCCCTGATTCGCTGAGTAATTCCCCCTCTCCACCTTTTCGCGGGCTTTTCTTATGGGCCCCTTAAACTTGGACACGTGGCACTATTTCATTGGTTCGGATCAGTGCTCGAAAACTCGCCCCTTTGACTTTTTGGACCTTTTTCCTTGCAACACGTGTCATGATCTGGCTGGTCTGTGAGTCTGCCGGCTCTTTCGCGTCCACCACATCCTTTTTACCCCCAGATTTCCCAGTGCTTCGTGGGACAGAAACCTCCGATCCACCTGAAATGGGGCTTCCTCATCCCTTTTCTGCCGGTGACACGTGGCGTGATCTAATTGGCTTTCGGCTCCTTCAGCTATCCGCGTCCCGCGCGTCCCTTTGTCCCAAATGTCCTTGTGCTGAAGTTTCCTGTTTCGGCCGATCCAGTCGGTTTGCGTCCTTCGCATTCATTTGTCCCAAATGTCCCAGTGCTGTCTGGAACAAATTCTTCCAGTTCGCCCGATTCGGCCTATTCGCGTCCTTCGCGCACTCTTGTCCCACTTACTCCCGGTAAAGGACTTAGAAAATTTTTCTTTCTTTTAGCCGATTCGGGAATTTCATGTCCATTTGTCCCAGATGTCCCTTTTCTGTCTGGGCCGCCTGGAAGCTTTTTGGCCGATCCGCGCCTTCCGCGTATAATTGTTCCAACTGTCCCAAAGGTGGCCTTGAGCAGGACTTAGCCAATTTTACGATTTTCTCCTGAATCAATCTACTTGCTTGGAACTAAAAACTCTGATGCATGTTATCAAATTAACTCTGGGGGGTGAAAATTGGATAACATGACCTTACCGTACGAATTACTGTGAAATTATGTCTTTTTCTACACATTTTTCTTATCACCGGAAGTGAAACATCATGTGAGACAAGAAACGAAGTCAAAAAAGGAATTCATTAAGTAAAAAAATACCAAACAAATTAGAAGCCAACAAAATTCAAAATGCTGAGCGAATGCGGAATCTTCGTGAATCAAGAAGAGGTTCATCTTTAACCCCAACTATTGTAAGTAATAAAAAACCAGATAATATTTCTACTGTCAATGTTGAAGTTGAATTAAATATTCGTGACGAAGATGTTTTTACTGTCAATGTAAATAGTCACGATGTAGCAAATGTTGAAATTGAAGGAAACAATGAAAATGTGAATGAGGAAATTCATGTTGAAACTGTACACAGGAAAAATTTGACAAAAACACCTCCTAGGATTTTACTTAAGAAACCTAATTTTTTTATTGAAATTGATGAAAACATTTTGAAACCAATGTCTGACAAACTTTCTGAATGAAAAATTAGAAGAAAAGCCACTAAAATTTGGGATAATCATTTTGAAATTTTAAATGATTCCCAAAGATGTCATTTGTTGGTTAGTTTGATGAAATTGATTAAAATGAGACCTACATTAAACACCTTAGGATTGACAACATCTAATATACGTGGTCAAACCTCTACAATTATTGAAAACCTTGATGATACATATAACACTGTTGGTGTCAAGAGACATACTAGGGATAGTAATATTGTGCATCGTGTACTTGCTACTAGTGTTGTAAGTGAATCAATAAAAAAACAATGTTTGATTACGTAAACAAGTCGAATGTTGCAAGTTAATTGAAAAACTCTAATGAAAGTAATTGAAATACTTAATATCCTTCAATCACTCAATAACACCAGATTTTTTGGAATTTTTCTGCTAAAAGCACCACGTAAGGACAAAAGATAATTTTAATACTAGAGGAGAATTTGTTATTTATTTTTGGCATGATAACACTAGAGATTCACCTAATATAAGAGATGTTGTAAAATAGAGAGTTGGTTCTACTAATTGTGAACCACATCCAAAACAATTCTTAGATATGACTCAAACTCAATTTTTTTTGTAAGTTTGAGCAAGATAATTTGGAAATTAAAATTAATCAACGTTATTTTGAAATGTTGAAACCATTCTATGTGAAAATCAACCACGCTCGCACCACTTGTTGTTGTAGGTAGCATGTTGAATTTGTGATGCGTTAGGCTAAATTTTTACGTATTCGTTCTAATTTTCTTTCTAAAACTATGTTATCGGAATGTGGTGATCACTTTTCACCAATATCTTCTAAGGAATTTCATTCCTACTGATATTTTATGAAAAATAAGTTGGACAAATTTATTACAGTCAAGATTGTTTAGATGGAAGTTGTGGTACAATGGCAGCGGTTTATCTAAATTGGAAAGTTACATCCATGATAAAATTGAAGATAAAATAGGACATAATCTAGTTGAGTTTGATAAATATTAATCAATTGCATACTAGTTTAAAGATGGAAAAGATTATAAACGATGTGACCTAGTTATAAAACATATGCCTATTTTTCAAGTTTATGAAAAAATTTAAGAATGAAATTGTTTATGAGTATGTTAGGCATACAAATAAAGCTCGATGGTTGGATGAACAGTTCAAGATATGCAAGGACACATTTACATATTGGTACTATTGTTTCAGTGGTCAATTTTGTAGAGACTTACACATTGCAACCACAAATGGAGGTTCAATCGCAATATTACAACTTAATACAAGTTGTCATTTCTCGTGCATATAACATTTATACATTCTCTTGACAGTACAAAGAATGATTGAAAATTTTTAAGAGAGTACCACTTTTATATCACTGATGATCTTACTCATTCTACTGAATTTTTGTAAAGATGTTTCTAGTTATTTTATGGAAACTTGTCTGATAGATACATCCACTTCAAACAACATTCTATATGGTAAGATAATTGTACATGTCTCATTTTAAGAATGCATGAATGTTTTATTGGATGAGTATTATTCACATCAAGATGGGTGTGCAATATATTTGGAGTTTCACTGAGGCTAGACATGGAAAAGGAGACCATGATGGTGCAAGCGCATGTGTGAAAAGATCTCTTGTAAGAGAAGTGTTGAATTAAAAAGATGGTACTATATTGAAAGATGTAAAGCGCATAGTGGAATGGTGTATTTACAACATGGCCTGAGGTACTCAAGAAAATTCCACAGTTCGCAGATTTTTTTTGTTGATAGAGGAACAACAAATTACTAACCACAAGAATTATATGCCACTCACTAGGTCCAGCGATATGCACTTATTTTGTATCTCAGACGTTATTTCATGGGCTAGTATAGACAAGAAATTTGACATGTTTTTGTGCATCTTGTATCAAATGTGTCACTACTAAGTGTGACTCACAAGAATGGGTGGATGGATGGATGGATTTATAGGCCTCTAAATCATCTTCCTAGTTGTCAACCTCCATAAGCATTATGACTTGTTTCTATACATGAAGTTACAACATCTAAGGACTTTGACGAAATTTTTATTTTGGTGCGATAAGGTATTTATGGTTATTTATTTAATTTTTGTATTGAGTTATGTCCATTCAAATTTTAATATGTAATTTAAATTTGAGTTGTTCAAAATTTGTTTTTTTATAGGACATATGTTTGCATTTATTGCGACAGAAAACAATGAAGAAGGGAACAGACCATTTCTTATGTCATTACATTGAGGAGAGAAAGAAGTTGACTTCTACTGTTATATATGGCAAAGATATTGAGTACCCTACACGGTCAGTGGTAGTTACTAGAACTTGGCTTCGATGGTATCCATTAAAAAACTCATCTATTTGAGTGTTTGAAGACTTTGAGACACACAGGAAAATAATATTATATTCAAATATAATTCTAGGTGAAAAATATTTAGTTGTATAGATATCAAGGAAGGCGTAATAACAAGATTCTTTGGAAGGTTCGAGAGTCAGATCATGAAGCAATCTTGTCCACTATTCAGAGTAGATGTCAATCCTGATGGTTCATTGGAATGAATTTACAATGCTCATGTCTAGTATATATAATTTCTTTGATATATATAAATTTTTTAGTTAGATAGATTTAAGTTCATATATTTTATTTTAAATTTGTGTATTTTGTATATATCTAGTATGGTTTTGATTTGAAACTTAAATTTCTTTGACTAACACTTTTATGTTCAGGTTAGTGGTGCCAGAAAAGCTTCCACCTTCACATGGTTGGCACTATTAGTAGAGAATTTTAAATTCTCAAAGCTAAGAGAAGCTTTCATTGTTTTACAAGAAAAGAGAAGCAATTAACAATGATTTATGTACCCATGGAGGGGGTTCTTGGCTCTGGAGGAGGTAGCCCAGAAGCACCTGGAGCTTAGAGAACCAAAAATAACTCCTCCCAAGTGTTTACAAGACCATACCTATGTGTGTGCACAATCAATTTGGTGCCATGACCCACCGTTTGTAAAATATAGCGTTTGACAGCCTTACATTGGCTCAAACTGCACTATTTTACGTGTTTGCAAACAATAGGGGAGCAAGAGCACCGATATGGGAAGGAAAAAATTGAGAGAGGCTATTGTAGAGGGTCCTTATGCCAAGGTGTGCATGATCTAAATGAGATGTCTCTATGTGCCACGGAGTCTGAGTAGTCACCCGTCGAAGTTGAATGATTTTTTGGTCTAGGGCTCTTAAGGGACTAAGCCACGTAGCTTGGAAGCAATGAACTTGTCACACACAAAAAATGAAACCTCCTCTAGTGTTCACCTAGCCATAGACATGTCGGCACAGTCGGAGTTACACGACCCACCGTTTGCAAAATATAGCATTTGATAGCCTTACATTGGCTCAAACTACACTATTTCATGCGTTTGCAAACAATAGGGCAGTGAGAGCACCGATTTGAGAAGGAAAAAACTGAGAGAGGTTATTGTAGAGGGTCCCTATAACAAAGTGTAGGATCTGATGAGATGTATCTAGGTGCCATGGAGTTTGAGTAATCACTGTCGAAGTTGAACGATATTTTGGTCTTAGGGCTCTTAAGGGACTACGCCCGACGAAGTAGCCCGGAAGCAATGACCTTGTCATGCACCAAAAAAATGCCTCCTCTAGCATTCACCTATCCACTGGACATGTTTCAGTGTAGTTGGTTTGGTGACATGACCCACCGTTTGCAAAATATAGCATTTGATAGCCTTACACTGGCTCAAACTACACTATTTCACGCATTTGCAAACAATAGGGCAGCGAGAGCACCGATTTGAGAAGGAAAAAATAGAGAGAGGCTATTATAGAGGGGTCCCTATACTGAGGTGTGGGATTCAGACGAGACATCTCTAGGTGCCACGGAGTCTAAGTAGTCACCTGTTGAAGTTGAATGATATTTTGGTCTCAGGGCTCTTAAGGGACTACACCCGAATGAAGTAGCCCGGAAGCAACGACCTTTTCACACACCAAAAAAATGCCTCCTCTAGCATTCACCTGGCCACCTAGATGGGTCATCACAATTGGTTTGGTTCCATGACCCACCGTTTGCAAAATATAGCATTTGACAACTTTAAACTTTCTCAAACTGCACTATTTCGCATGTTTGCAAACAATAGGGTAGCGAGAGCACTGATAGATGAGAAGGAAAAAACCTGAGAGAGGATATTGTAGAGGGTCCCTACACCAAGGTGTGGGATCAGATGAGACATCTCTAGGTGCCACAGAGTCCGAGTAGTCACCCATCGAAGTTGAACGATATTTTGGTCTCAGGGCTCTTAAGGGACTACGCCCGAATGAAGTAGCCCGGAAGCAACGACATTGTCGCGCACCGAAATGACACCTCCTCTAGCATTCACCTGCCACTCAGACCCAGTCGGTTTGGTGCCACGACCCACCGTTTGCAAAATATAGCATTTGACAGCCTTACACTGGCTCAAACTGCACTATTTCACGTTTGCAAACAATAGGGCATCGAGAGCACTTTGAAAAAACTTAAGAGGCATATTGTAGGGTCCCTCAGAGGTTTTCTGGTATTAGGATGAATACATCCTAGGTGCCACGAAGTCTGAGTAGTCACCTTCATCGAAGTTGAACAATATTTTGGTGTCAGCTCTTAAGAGACTTGTAGTCTGGAAGCAATGAGATTTGTGCACCAAAACAAACACCTCCTCTAGCATTCACCTAGCCACCCAAATGTGTCGTGGCATAGTCGGTTTGGTGCCATGACGTCCTGAGGCATGACTTCTCACTCCTCACCTCCGTTCATTTCCTAGGACTCAAAACATTCAATGTCACTTGTTTACCTTCCATCTCTCTTGTTCTCTTTGGACTTGCCTCTATCCTCTTAGGTGCTTCATCACTATCCTTGCTTTTCTCTCTTGAGCTATGTTGTTGTGGTGATCTCTCTCCATCCTCTGCTACCCCAACTATGTGCTTACATGCTCATTATGTTTGCATTGTAATATGGTCATGCTCTTGGCTACCTTGAAACTTTTTACATACTTTTCATCCCTTAATGGGTATCTAATACCCTAATTATCATGCTTTGAAGATTCACAAGAATAAAGCTCATTCCCTTGTTATTCTAATAGTGGATTAAGTATTTGAATATAGGTCAAGAATACTAAATGGAGTTGAAATTAAATGAGCCATAATTGCTAGTGAAGCAAGAACTAGTGAAAAGTGGTGAGTAAAGGTAAGTCATGTTAAAGGAATGAAATGCATTTATTCATTGTTTCTAATAGTATGGTGAGAATGTGAACATATGAATAAGATTATCAATAAAATGCTAAGGCAAGTAGCTTCAAGTTTGCATATTTGGATGGAATTTTAGAAGGAGAGTGAAGTGGCCAATCAAGTCACTTATGAAGCATGCTAAAAGAAGTGAAGGAAACAAATAAGTGAGAGCCTATGAAGGAATAAGAGGAAAATAGTTTCCATGCATGAGAAACATGAAGAAGAGAAAAAAAATTCTCATAATGGAGAACATAACACGAAAGAAGAATAATGGAGGAGAAAGGAAGTGCAAAATGAAATGCTTAGAGAATAAATAGGTACTCATTCAATATGAAATGGGAAACAAGAGGAAAGTGGCGAGAAAAGGTCAAATTTCAGTTTGAGGCAAGCATGTAATGGCTGTGATCAATAAATGAAGAAAGTGAAGGAGAGAGTGAATACTTGTTGTACATGAGGAAATACAAAGGCTTGAGGAGATATTTATGACAGGATATTCAAAGCAACAAGAGACAAGTCAAGAGAAAAAAGAGTGAACAATGGCAGAATAAGAAGGAGAAAGAAAGAAGTCTTGAATGTACAAGCAAATAAAAGGAAAGAGAGGATGGTAAGTCCAAGAAGAAAGAGACAAACAATGAAAATGAAAGAGAGAAGTGAATCTACTTTAAACAATAATCAAATTGAATGTTTAACTTCTTAGTTGATTGGCATATAGCACCAAATTATAAAGAGATAAGGTGTGTACATCTATTGATTCCCTTAATTTCTCTAAAACAATGTAAATGCTTCCCTTAATTTCTTAACAATTGTACCATGCAATGTTGCACCATAAGTAACGTTATATTCATATAGTTCAAGATGAACTCTACCTCGCTTATTTCTATCAATGTTCGCATTAGTTGATATGCAACAAATGAGTGTTAGCTTTAAAAGAAAAAAAGTAATTACGTATTGCCCTTTTGTAGTTCACCTAGCATGGTTTTGCTTAATGGAATAGGTTTGCTTAACAATTGTACCATGTAGTGCTCCGGGACATGGTTTTTTAATTTTAAATCAAACATACATATCTAGAACTAATAAATGGTTATGAAAACATACATAGAAGGATATCATACATGCAATGAAATTGAATCAAACATATAGAAGTAATATCGTTATGAAAACCAACACACATGGATATATAAGAATCAAACAAAGTGTGCTCCAGACGCACGTCTCTAAAAATATGTAAGTTCATAACATGTGTACATCTCGAACTAAGTGTGTCATACATATAGGACCACATGCGGTCGCAAAAGGCTATATATATACAATGGACTATATGAAGAAACATGTTCACTAGGACCAGATGGCCCATATATATATATATATCTATGTACATCCAGGTGGACTATGAATCTAATCATGAAACATCTTCCCTCTCTTCGCCCTGCTAGAAGTAGCACGTCCACGACCTGGGGATGTAGTGGAGGGAGATGCCACTACGGATTTCATCCGTGTGGTCCTAGGCGTCTCTAAGCAGGTCTGCAACCTAACCTGCACATTCATAAACAACAAGTTTTTAACACCCAAAATTTTAAAATACATTCAAAATTTAGAAACTTGTACAATTTAGTTAAAATGCATGTGAAATCTTACCGCAATGTCATGATCCCTATCAATTTGTCATTGACGCATCGCAGGGACAACAATAGACTCACGAGGGGTAAGCTACATACAAATAATTAATTTTCAAATTAAATATTTCACATACATACAAAATTTGATATTGTAGATTTAAGTAATAAGAAATAATGAACCTCCAAAATTTAACAAATTTGAAAAATTGTACCTCAGTTAGTGGATCTGCAGATGCTATGGCAGTATCTACAGCAGCCTCCACAGTCTACATATATGGAGGAGTCTCTCTGGCAGTCATAAGCTATACAAAAAACATGTACAAATCAATATTAATCTACATGACTGCACCACATAACAGAGGTCCAAAGCATGTAATCCACGTGAACTTCCACAATTAGAAACAAAGTGTAAAGAGAAACTAACCTGCGTAAAACTCATGTGAGGCATGTGCCAGTAGCCTTAGTTCCCAGAGCAGATGATGACCCGCTAGGCTCCTGTGTATAAAAGACAAACATATTAATATGTACAACATACACGTGAAACATTATAATAATAAGAGTGCAATCAAATGAAATTAAAAATGTAAGTTTGTACAACTTGAAACTTACGTTTGAAACACGCCCAGCTGCAGTAGCTAGCATGTTGACGCCAGATGTTTCCTTCACCAGCTCTTGCTATTTAAAATAAAATAAAAAATTAGTTTTTACATGTATGTACATGACGTACAATCAAATACATATATATTAAAATCTCAAACATGAATTAAACTATTGTGTGTATACATATATATATTATTTATATTTATTTGAAATTTACCTGTGAAAGACCAATATCAGTGGCACCAGTTCCAAAAACATCCCCCAACATCTCATCTATAGAAAAGAAATCATGTGAACCAACAAATGATGTCTCGCCCGTAGTGCATACGGCACCACATGATCCACAGTGGTGTGGTGCGCTAGAACTGGCACCTCCACCAACATCACCAGATGCAATCTGGTCACTATGTTGGGTCAGAGTGTCAGTGAGCTCCCTCAATGCATGCAGTGTGTCAATCTCCACAACCTCCTTCATGTAGGAGGGATAACTGAAGGCAGTGGGGGTTTTGGGGCATGGGGGGATCCTTGGTTGACCTACGCGTGCACCAGGTCTACTCTGTGCAGAGCCACCTCCTCACCCAAAAACTCAGAAAAGTCAAAATAATTTGGGACCTCATTAAGCACAAACTCGCAATATAATTTCTTCAAAAAATAGAGAGGAACCTCATTGTTGTTGCATGGTGGATAATCAAAAACCATCCACCATCGGTCCCAAAAATTGTTTTTGATTCGGTCATCGTGGCACCAATGGATTGGGAACCATTTGCAAGTAGCTGCGGGGGGGCATTGGTTCTCGGGTCAGTAAATAATGCACAAATGAGGTCTTTTCCATTTTTTTTGTCTTTTACGGCCGCATGGGATAATTTATCTGCATACCACCGCCTACAATCACCTCTAAAGGTATTCCATCTATGTATTTGGTTGGTTGCGGAGTCGACTTCGCCAATCAATGTTTGCAATGTGTTGGCTAAAGTCATGCGGGACGGATTTGTGGCATGATTTTGTCTTATAGTCTGAATAAGGTTCTCAATGACAATTTTATTTTCTCAGATTCTTCCAACGATATTATCTTGTGTTCCTGCTGGTTCAGTGGGGACAGAAGGAGCCACAGGAGGTGGATCTATGTTTGGAGGAGGGTTTTGAGGAATGTTCGGAGGGTTTTGAGGAATGTTTTGACGGTTTGCATGATTTCGAGCTTGCTGACCAACTGACAAAACAAGAAAATTGTATACATAAACAAACATTTCAAAAAACCCATGAAAATGTAAAAAAATAACCTAAAATGCAAAAAAAAAACCTAAAATGCAAAAAAAAAAATGATTAAAATCGGGGGCTTACCTCCTCGTCTTGGTGGCATGGTTGAATCTATCATGATCCAGAAGTCCGATGAGAAATTTTGAGGTGGTATTCAAAGCTCGAGTGAAAAACGTCTAGGAGAAATCACGGTTTGAAATGAAAAATGGGGAAAATGAGGACTCGCGGGACTGCTTTTTTGTCTCAGAGTTCCGCGATCGCGGTTTTAGGTTTGGTTATTGCTGAACCTTGCTAAAAATAGGTTTGCAATTGTGGTTTAATTACCATGATCCTGGAATTCAGGAACTGTGATCGCAGTTCCTGAATTTTAAGTTTTTTGGTCCACGGAATTGTCCACCAACTTCGTTCACTTACCACATTAAATGCACATGTGTCTCTTATTGAGGATTATCCCTAAAAATAGCATCTCATGACATATTGCATAATTTCAAAGTATAACTGTGAGTGTGCGGATTAACATGAGACTACATTGATACATATATTCATTTTACAATGACCTATATAGAAGTGTGACAATGAATAGAATAAGTGAGATTACACCAAATGGCCAGGTTTGTCATCTTAGATGAGGTGTGGAAAGAAGAAAGCATGAAAAGTGAAATTTCTTGAGAAAATAATCTCACAAAATGGAAAGAGGTGGATAGAGAATACTTAGTAATAAGAGTTAGTTGAAGTTGATTATTCCACAAGAAGAGATAAGAGAAAAAGAAGAAAGAAGAATCCAATAAAAGAGTAAGAGGCGAGAAAAAAAGAAGAGTGGATGCAAAAAGAGTTGACAGAGTTGAAGATATATATGGAGAATCTTGGAGAGTTTTTAAAAGGTGAGAGTGAGATGAAAGATAGGATTTATTTTGTGATGAAGAAAAAAAGATATGTGGTCTATAGAGCTACCTGTGAGAAGAAATCAGAGAATGCAGTTGAGAAAGCAGGGTCAAGAAAGTGAAGAAAAGAAGATGAGACAAGAGGAAAAGAAAGAGAAATAGGTTGACAAAAAGAATGAATGAAAAGAAAATCCATGAGAATCTCTTGAAACTAATATAAAGGACATGGACTATATGATGCCCAAGTGGATGCAAAACTTAGCAGCAAGGAGAGAAGATGACAAGCCAAAGCAAGTACCATTGAAAGAGAAAATGAAAGAAGACAAGGAAAGCAAAATAAATCAGGATATTATGAAGACACAAGAAATGCACAAGGAACCTAAGATGATATGGTAAAGGAAAAGTATAAGAAAGGTGTATGAAAGAGTGAATTAAATGATGAATAAGGATGATGAACTCTTAAGAAACCAGCAGATTAAAGATGATAAAGAAGATATGCATGTAAAGAGTGAGGACAAGATAAGAAAACTTGATTGTTTTTTTATTGATATTGTTGATTCCTTAGATGAAATATTTTAAATTGAACATAATGATTCTAATTGTGCACTTGAGAAGGCATTAAACAATTTGGAATGACAAGAATGATGAGCATAAGAGGTAAGAAAATTATTTTTGCATGGATGAAATGGATAAACTATTGCAAGGTTTGGTAGATGAGATGAATGAAGGGAAGACAAGTAAAGGTACAAGATGATATAAGTGAAGGAAAGGAAGGTACAGATACATGGTTAGAACAACATGGTGTGATGGTGAAGTGATAGAAAGTAAGAAAATAGCAAAGAAAATGAAGAAAATGGAAAGGGAAGTGATGAATATATGATGGACATGGCTACACAGGGATGAAGAAGGTGTCCAAAGATGAATAAAACAATGTGTATTTGTTGTTGTATTGTTGGTTTTTATGGGTACAGTGGATGATATCTTGAGGTTGATGAAAGTGAATATGGAACTCAAGAAACAAGAAAGTAATGTCAAGGAAAATGGAAGGACAAAGAGCAAGATATGGGACCCAAGTGGACATGAATCAAACAAGGACAGTGGGAGTGAAGGAAGAAGGACAAGAACAAGGAAATAAGATGAATAATTCAGAGAAGATCGAGCTATACAAGAAAAGTACATGGTGAATTTTTTTACACATTGGGAGTATGATGCAAGAGCATCATTAAGAGGACATAAAAAATGTAAATCATCATTCAATCATGCTTGTAGAGGTCAGAGTGAGGGTTATAGGGTATGTTTAAGTCATGAATAGAGGTTTAGGTGGAGTATTAAAGTTTGAAATTTGAAATTCATGTTTTCGCACCAAATTTGTAAATTCAAATTCTAAAACATGTAAAGATAAATGAGATTGTAAGGGTTTCAAGGAGTCTAGGTCATCAAAAGTGTACTAGAGTGATTCATAGAGTGTGATGTGTAAGTTTTGAAGTGTTCAAAAGATGTAAAATGCCCCATAACGTGTTAATGGGCATGAAAGGTCAATGATGAGTCAAAATTTAGTTAGGTTTAATTGTGAGGGTGAATGAGATTAAAAGAAGGATGAATTCAAGTAAAGGAGCTAGTGAGAGGAAGAAGACCTTCTGAGGAAGGTGAGAGAGAAAGGAATAAATTCTCCTTCAAATGGATCAGGATGAGATGAAGAAGGCTTTTGTAAGAAAATATATAATAAATATGATTATAACTTTGTTTTTGAATTGATTAAATCTTTGAAATGAGATTTCTGAGTTTTGATTTATTGGAACAGGAAAATTCAATTTTGATGTGAATGTTTGATGTTTTTATTGAATCCTATAGAAGATTATGAAGGTATAAAGTGTGAATACTTTGTTCCTATCAAGATCAAGTATGAACCGTATAAGTAGTAATGTTATGGAACTTGTAATTACATGTTTGTTGGATTTGTGGATAATGATGAAATTTTATATTAAAATTTCAATTGCAGAATGGTTTGTAATGTGATAATTAGAGATTTAGTGGAAATCTTAATCTATTTTTCTTATAGTATCATTGGAAGATTGATAAACTGTCATGCTTTGATTTTAGTTATGGAAAATCAGTTGATTATTATGTCACAGTTAATGGGTTTGTGTGCTAACTTTCCTGAAAATTATTCATGTGATTAGGGTAGGTAAAATCTTCCAATATTGAAGCTTTGGGATAAGGAAAGTGTGAAAAATCATTTATTGGAAGGACTTATTCTTTGCGGGTTCTTAGAAACCCTCTTACAGGGTTTACAGTCTAAGAATTAAGCATTTTGAGTCCTTTACAATTTGAACAGGGATTTAAATATCCTTTCCACTGGTATAAAACATTCACAGGTGATTAAAACAGCCCTTGTATCAAAGGAATTAGGCATTGGACTTAAGTTTAGAAAGTTGTTAATAACAGTTTTCTTGCTAGGACTGTCACAGAGCATAACTAGGGTTTTTAATGTAAATACAAGGTTTGAAGTCCCTAAACATGGAGTTCTTTGCCTAAAATTGGAAGAAATATGGTTACAAGGTCCTTTAACATATTGGAGAAGGAATTTTGGATAAATTTATTGGAGAAATTTTGAGAACCCCAGTGACACTCCTAGTAGAAGGACAATGAACACTAATTGAGGTCTAATTTGAAAGGCCATAGTTATCCAAAGTAGGGTTTAGAGCACCAACTAAAACTTGGTATACACAGTAGATCATGGAAATGGGTGTCCATAATATGAATTTAGTGTGATTTTAAACCTCATTCATTGGGAAGTTATGCATGAAAATGCATGGAAACAGGGCTAGTAAGAGCTAGATGAGCTAAGAAGGAAAAAGGATGATTTGAGAGAGGAGGCTTGAGATTTGGCTATAAAATTTGGACCACACCATATTAGGGATAAAGGGTCCTTGAAAATGTATTTCAATTTTTTTGGGTATGTGAAGATGTCTCCCAACCATGAACCTGTAAGAAGTACTTGGTCTTAAGAGCACAAAAGGGCAGTCTTGAGCAAGATAGGTGAAAGGTTGAGGTTTTGAATTTTTGTATCAAGTTTATGATTGATATAACATTGGTTTGAAGTGGTGAAACATAGGTTCCAAGGTTCAAGTAGGTCATTAGAAGGCTAAAAATCCAAAATTTTCTTGTTTGGGGTAAGAACTAGTGAAGAAAGGTGAAGGGAAAATTGAAGGAAGGTAAGTGTAAATAGAGTTTTCATGAAATGAGATCATTTTGGGGAGTTGAAATGACATTGTATGAGGTTGAGTGTATGAAATAGGGTATATAGTGATTGAAAATACACCTATAGTGAAATAGGTCAAAGTTTGCAGGATTTAGCCATTTTAGGCTTCTTAGTGAAGATCCTTAGTGCAAGGAGCTTGGGTAAGGTTGTTGATTGATCCTTCTTAACTGATTGAATGCATGAAAATGATATAACTTTGCATCATTTGGTATCATATATTAGGCTTCTTATTGAGATTTCTTATTGATGTTTTTTGTGGCTAACAGTGAATTGTGTGAGTGTGTGGATGAAAGTGACATGTTGAAGTAGAAGTGAGTGAGAAGAAGTGGAAGTGTGAGAGTGAAAGAAGAGTGAGAAGACACCAACAGACTAGGTCAGAAATCCTAGGTGAGGTGTAGAAGAAGCAAGGTGAAGAGAAATTTCTTGAGAAAAGAAGAAAATAAAGAGATGGATAGAGAAGAGTTGGTAAGAGAGTTTGTGAAGATGATAAGCCACAAGAAGAGACAAGAAGAGAGAGAGAGAAAGAAGAAAGAAGCCAAGAAGAGAGAAGAAGAAAGAATACAAGAAGAGTGGATGGAATAGAGTTGAGAGAGTTGAGAGAAGATATGGAGAAGCTTGGATAATTGTTAAGAGATGAGAAGAGAAGAAATATGGGATTGTTTTGTGATGAAAAAGAAAGTTAAGTGGCCTATAGAGCTACTTGTAAGAAGAAATCAGAGAATGCAGTTGAGAAAGAGGATCAAGAAAGAAGAAAAGAAGATGAGGAAAGAGGAAAAGAAAGAGAAAGAGGTTGTCAAGAATATGAATGAAGAAAATATCCATGAGAAGCTCTCAAAACCAGGTCAAAACCATGGATATGGGATGCCCAAGTGGATGCAAAAACCAACAACAGAGAGAGAAGAGATGAAAAGCCAAAGAAAGTGAATGAAAGTCAAGTGAACAAATACAAGGTAAGAGAGAGAAATCAGGTCTTTTGAAGACACAAGAAATGCACATAAGACCAAGAATGATATGGAAAAGAAAAGAAACAAGTAAGGTATAGAAAAAAGAGAATGAAATGAAGAAAGAGGGTGAACTCATAGAAGACAAACAGGTACAATAAAATAAAGAAGTGAAGCATGCAAAGAATGAAGACAAGGTAAGAAAAGTTGATTGTTTGTTGGTTGATATTGATGACTTCATTGAGTGAATCCCTTGAAATTGTATAATAAGATGATTCTAACAGTACATTTGAGAAGCATGAGACAAGCAAGGGTGTAAAGATGGTCTTTCATAGGATGAAGTTTTTATGGATGATGTTGATGAACTATTGCAAGATTTTTTGGATGAGATGGATGAAGGAAAGAAAAGTGCAAGGTACAACTGAGAAAGTGATGGTTTCTTGGGAAATTAATGATCTAAATGAAGGAAAGGAGGTAATGTAGGTTAAACAACATGGAGTAGCTTGGTGTGATAAGAACAAAGGAGAGAAAAAAAATAGGAAAGAAAATGAAGTAAAATGGCAAGGCAAAAGATGAATACATGATGGACATGGACTATACAAGGATGAGAAGGTGGGAAAAATGAAGAACAATGTATATTTGTTATTGTGATGTTTGTGTGTGCAGGTACAAAATGGATGGAAGCTTGAAGATGATGAAGGTGAAGATGGAACTCAAGAAACAAAGAAAGAAATGTCAAGGAAAATGCAAGGAAAAAGAACAAGATATGGGACCCAGGTGGAATGAAAAACACAAGGACAATGGGAGTGAAGAAGGAAGGACTAAGAACAAAAAAAATAAGATGAAGAACTCAGCTATGGAGTAAAGAAAAGGACATGGTCATTTTTTCTCCACCTTGGGAGTATGATGCAGGAGCATCATCAAGAGGACATCCAAAATGCAAATTTTCATTCAATCATGTCTATGTAGAGGTCAGAGTGAGGGTGATAGGGTATGTTCAAGTCATGAAGAGAGGTTTAGGTAGAGTTTAAAGTTTGAAATTTCAAATTCATATGTTTTCCCTCCACAATTGTAAATTCAAACTCTAAAAGTATGTAAAAGAGACCATATGGATGGTTTCAAGGAGTCTAGGTGGTCAAAAGTGTTTGAGAATGAGTCATAGAGTGTGAGTGTAAGTCATGAAGTGTTCAAAATATGTAAAATGCCCAATAATGTGTTAATGGACATATGAAAGGTTAGTGAGAGCTCAAAATTTAGTTAGGGTTAATTGTGAGGGTGATTATGCGATTAAAAGAAGGATGGATTGGAGTAAAGTAGGCAAGGATATGAAGAAGACCTCTCTGAGGAAGGTGAGAGAGCAAGAAGAAGAAAGGCTCCTCGTGGATCAGAGGAGAGGAAAGGTTTTTGTAAGAAAATATAGCTAAATACAAAGCATAACTTTGTTTTTAAATGAAGATTTTTTGGAATTTGGTATGAAATGGTCTGAATTTAAGGTTTGAGAACATGAATTTATTTCCTTATATGCATTTGTGAGTTATATTGATCTCCTAAGGAGGATTGTGAAGGTTTAAAAGTGTGAATACTCTATAAAATCTAGCAAGATCTTGCAAGTCAACATATAAGTAGTGCATGTCAGTGGAATTGTGTAATGCATGTATGGGGATACCCATCTAAGAGATAAGATGATGAAGCTTTTGGTATTAGCATTTCATTGCAAAAAGGATTGATGTGATTAATTAAGAATGATGGAAAATTTAGTCTCTTTTACATATTTCATAAAGGTTAAAATGCATGCTTTGTTTCTTTGCTATGGAAAAGCATTGAAAACTTGTTCTTGCAATAGTCACCTACAGTCATTTGGATGTTTGCATGTGCTAACTTGTATTGACAAGTTTGATGTAACGGTCATTTAAAAGCTTAGGAATGAGTGAAGCTCTGTCATAATTTTTTAATGTGAAAGGAAGTTTGTTATTAATGAAGGACTTATTGTTTGCTAGTAATATTGTTATTTATAGTTCGGGTGAGTAGGAGCATTAAGAGAGTTTTAAGGTTTGAATGGGTAAATGTCCCCCACTGGTAAGAAATACACGAGAATGGTGGTGAAATGGTCCTATATCCAAAATATTGAGCATTGTTTAGAAAGTTTTTATAGCAAAATTTCATCAATGTTACTCGGGCTATCTTAGCGCACATTTAGGGTTTTTGAAGTAAATTTGTCTTATAAACCTCTAAACATGGAACCATGCTCTAAAATTTGATGGAGAATATGTTTAAAATTTCCTTTAACATATTTTGATGGAGTTTTTATATTTTATTGGAGGAAGTTTGAGATATTTCTAGTAGTCTGATGTCCTAGTGGGTTAACAGTCATAAGAACTAATTTAAAAACCCTGAAATATTATATTTGAGGCATATTTTCCAAAAGAAGACCTACTCAAACTTAGTACAGAGGTTGACAAGCCCAAATGAGTGTCCTAATTTGTCCCGAGTGTAGTTTTGAAACCTCATAAATTGTGAGATATGCATGAAAATGCCTAGAAACAAGGCTTGGACCTAGGAGCTTAATGAGAAAGAAGGATAGAAGAAGGATTAAGATTTTTTACACACTCCATATTGACCCTAAAGGGTACCTGAAGAAGCTTTCACATTGTTGTGGGTAGTCCTAGAACCTTCCAACCATGAAGCATGCAAGAGTACTTGTTCTTAAGAGCACAAAATGGTAGTTTGACAAATAGGTGAATTTTGAGGTTTTGAATCCTTTTGAGTCAAGTTGGTGATTGATCTAACATTGGTTTGAAGTGTTGAAACGAGGTATCCAAGTGGAAGAGGTCATTAGAAGACTACAAAGCAAAATTTGTTTGTTTTGGAAGAAGAGCTAGTGAAGAAGGGTGAAGAGAAAGTTGAGGAAGGTAAGTGTAAAGAGAGTTTGTTTAAAATGTGATCAATTTGATGATTGAATTGACATTGTGTAGGGTGCACAGAGTGTATGAAACGGGGGATTGTGATTAGATAAACCATTTGAGGTGAATTTGATCAAAAATTGCAAATGTGAGCCATTTTAGGCTTCTTGGTGAAGATCCTCTTTTGCAGAGCTTGGTGTAAGTTGTTGATTGAACCTTCTTGACTACTTGAATGCATGAGTAATTGAATACACCTCTACATCAGTGACTAGGTCACATGCCGCCACTGCTAGCTCCTACATGATGAATGCTTCTAATAGCTCCTTGGCTATAGTTAGCCATGTCCTTTTTGTGTCCACCTTATGAGTTATCTTTGCACTATTATCCCCAACATGTTTTATCTATTCATGTGTCGCTTCCATGCAATTATTCCAAACTATTAGTTCAATGTCTATTTCTATCTTTGTTAAATCTGGCACATCCTTTTGTTCTCGCATGTCCATGCTTCAATCTATTTTATTCACTATGAGTATTTTGTGCCATTTTTGCGCTCACCCTTTCCCAAAAATTTCGTGTATGGCTTCTCCATTCCTCATGTGCACAGATCTTTCGGCTTCTTCCTGCGTGTATTTCCTTAAATTGTTTGACTGCTCACATTCAATCTTCTTGCCTGCCCTTTCTCTTTTCCTCTCGTGTGCAACCTTTCTTCATTTTTCCGTGCATTGCTTAAAGAATGGTTTTAAAGATTAAATAATATTTTAGCCCCCTCAATGTAGGACACGAGAATAAAGAATACAAGATTTTCGGGTCCAACATTTAAAGATTCCTTGTTTTCTTAATTTAAGATCTTATTTACTTTACATTGAAGCAACATATTTCTTACCAATTCTAGCCATGGAATTCATGAAGAAAAGAATCACTAGCCATATATAAATTGAAAAGTTTTGAACTTTAACCATGGCGGATCTACATGCCGTTTCAAAGAGAGCTAACACAAAAACAAATGGTTGCTGAGAAAAAGATGAAAATGATGATATTAGAAAGCACATCACAACTTTAAATGCTCTTGACATGTTAGGCCAACAATGTCCCTAGACGTGTGATGTTGCCTATAACTTGAAACTTATGATACTAAATAATAAATAACCCCATGACAAATGTCATTTGCTCTCTCAATTGTGTTATGGTCTCGGGGATTGAACCCACAACGTGCCCTAGAACAATGGTGAATTCTAGAAGTGAAGTGAGCAACAAGGGCTATTTGGTGGCATCAACATTGTGACCATCAATCCGCCATATTGGTAGATGACACGACAACTTGCAGAAACAGTCTGACAATGAAAAAAAAAAATATCATTGATACAATGATTGTCCCAATTTATTAGAATCAACAACATTAGGCCCAACATAACTTAAATAATGTCTTCAACATTATAATACAATAATTTCGTAACCAAGACTAGTAATAATAATCTCATTAAAGTGAGTCCTCTAAATAATTAGCCTAAATACTCTGGTAAAATCAAAGATGCATTAAGGATATAAAATTCCTACTCCATGACAACAACTTTTTAAAGGAGGGAGCATTATAAACCATGGAAACATAACATGATTGGAGTGGAGACGAACCAAAATAAATAAATCATGGTGGTGCCATAAATTGTGGAATTTCAAGATCAAATTGTAATAATAAATGTTTGCCTTTATAATTAAAGTGGGCCAATGACATCATTAACACATGTTGCTTTGATAGGCAAATAAAAATAGTAAAACATTACTTAACAAACGGTTCAAGTTTAAAGCGGATTCGCTTGGTATAACGCTTATTTATTCTTTGCACGTGGTTCCATGAAAACTCTAAGTGTTAAAACAAGGTCCTATAATCATAATTTTAAACAATAAAAAATTGTTTTGCATGGAAAATAGTTCCACAATTTTTATTTTTTAAAAATTATTTTTCTTTTTTGCAAGAGGCATCTATTACCCATGGCGAACACTTTGGACATTGAATTGCTCGGTGCTCTACAAATCACACCAATGAGTAAAATTAATATAAGCTCTAAGACATCATTAACTCAGGTTGCTTTGATAGGCAAATGAAAATAGTAAAACATTACTTAACAAACGGTTCAAGTTTAAAGCAGCTTCGCTTAGTATAACTTATTTATTCTTTGCACGTGGTTCCATGAAAATTCGAAGAGAGTTTTATAATCATAATTTTAAAGAGTATAAAATTGTTTTACATGGAAAATAGTTCCACAATTTTTTTAATATTTTCCCCTTAATCATTCTTCCACGTTAGAGTTAAATATTAATATTAATTAACTATCAAACTATTTTTATTTTTTCCCCTTTTCGAGGGATGTGATGTTGGGCACTTTTAATAAATTTAATTTGTACTTTTATTTTTATATATAGATATAATAATCTTTGTCAATAAAACATCTCTATCTTAGAGCATTGACGTTGAATTTTATTACCTAATTGCAACTAAAGTAGGTGTTACTAGTTAGTGACTCCATCCCTACCTAAACTTCTAAAATGACATATAAGATATATAAAATTTGTTCATAAAACTATTATTTAAAATAAGATATATGATATGTAAAATTTGTTTATGAAAATATTATTTAAAATGAGATATACGATATTAAAGTTTGTTTATAAAATTATTATTTAAAATGTGATATATAATATGTAAAACTTGCTCATTATATTATTCTTTGAAATAGGATATTTTATTAAAATTAGGTTAGTGGATAAAATCTAATCCAAAGATTACACAAAATATAAGAAAATTAATATAAGCTCTAATATTTCCTACATTCTATCGCTAATTTACCTAAACAACGTGAATTAGAGAATTTGCTAAAGATTAAAGTCAGATTTGATCCGATATCTCAAGTGGTGGTTAATACATGTAAACATTAACAAGGAAGTATGTAGATTAAACCAGTTGTGTTTACATCTTCTCTTTATGATTTGCATAATCATTTCACTTTTTCATAGGCTCTCGATTGTGTTTTTTTTCATTTTTTTATTTTTATTTTTTTTGAAGGTGGCATCTATTACTCATGGTGAACACTATGGACATTGAGTTGCTCGGCGCTTTGCTTTTGTCTCTCGCTCTTTCATAAGCAGCACCTTTAGATTCTTCCATCATGAACTATGATCTCTTCAAAGATCCCAACATTTTGCTATCCTTTTCCACTTGCTTTGCTATGTTGTGGTAAAATTCTAATTGCAGATTATACATCTTCAAAAAATTATTTCCAATAAACGTAGTTACACTACAATGGTGATATTTCTTCTCTTCCACGAACTATTTGTCCTCTTTCCATATTTGCATGTTCCTTCTCACATAACTGCTCTACTATTGAATACACTACGTTTTATGGAATAAATCCATTCGTTATTCTCTTTTCTCGTTTTTTTTCCCATTCTGTACATAATATTTCACTCTTTTAAACGTACACTTCTCAATTGTTGTCTCAACTGTCAACCTCTCTTACATATCTACCTATCGACGTTCCCATTGCACACTCATAATGCAATTGCTAGTATTAAAATCTCACTCTTTAAAACTTTGAATCACTAAATATTTACAGATTAGTACACATTACCACCAACCAACAAACAAGAATAATAAGTTTTTTTCTTAATAAAAAAATTGTTTCTTTTTTGAGATCAAACAATTGATGAGCCAATTCCAACATTTTATTAGTAAAGTGAAAGTACCTACATTCAACAACTTTATCAAGTTTACTTATTGCGCTTATTCCTACATAAAAATTGGATCCTTTTTAGGTCTAAAGATTCATCAATTTTCATTTTCAAGCTCAACTTGATGGAACTTTACAAAAAAACAATCATTTATAATATTTTTTTATAGATAATATATTTATGAAAATAATAAAAAATTAATAAAAGAATTTAAATAAATCTATAAGAAACAAAATTTAGAACATATTGGTAAATTTTAGGAGTTTGTATGAATATTAATTTTAAAATAATATTAAAAAATACTAAACAATTAGATGTTTAATATTGGCTAAGGAGAGTTTATTGTAGATTTTTTTATAATTTGGAGAGTAACTTCAAGGAACAAGACTCTAACATAAAGTGAGTATCACAGAGTAACTTCATTTGGAGCAGTATATACAGAACCTACGGTAAATCATGGAAATTAAACCCACAACCTTAACCACCTAAAACAAGACTGAATAAGCCAACCTTAAAACCAAAAATTTAGTATAATTGGAAATATAACATATAAGTGATAACTAACAAAAACAACAATACTCGTTATAAAAACCAAACAATAATCTTTATAGAAACCACCTCAACATTTGTCTTCAAAACTATATACGTACATTCATGAAGTATGTCTATCACTTTACTTGAAAATAAAACAATAAAATGTTTTTAGGTCAAGATTTTCTGGATTTATCATGTTATTTGACGCCAATTTCTTTGACATCATTGGAGTGATGAATGAGTAAAATTGGGATAAACAACATTCTCGAAAGAATCCATGAGCAATGGGGATGAGACCTGCATTGCAGAGAGCTTCACATGTATTAAGAGTTTTCTGATACAGACACTGCCATGAACTGACAAAACAGAAAAATAACGTAATAGAGATGAGATCTTTTCTAAAAAGTTGCATTGATTGCTCAAATTCGATAATCATTGCAGTACACTATATGTTTCCTATAGATCTTTAAAAGTTTAACTGTACTCATAAGGAGAGCATGCAACAAGATACTTGGCAGGTAGTGAAGTGGATATATTTGTACGGGAGGAATCACTAATCAACAATTATTTTGTACATTTAACAGATTGTTTTGATTGAATCTGAAATTGTAAAGATTATCCATATAGAATTAGTTGTTGAGAACTGAAGGGTTTCCCTTCGTCCTTGACAATAATCCGGACCTTATTTTTGGTTATCTTCTCAAATTTGAATCTTATAAATAACTAAACAACACTTTTTTCCCATTATAAACACCAATAAACCACATCCCATTCAATATAATAACAGATTTCTGTAAACTTTTGCTTTTAAAACTTTGGCAATGTTTAGATCTGTGGGTTTTGTTTTTTTAATACTAAGATTCTAATTCAAAAACTGCAGATATAGAAATTATAGTAATATAGACCATCAAAGCAACATTTTCCAAACAAAAGTATAATCATACGAGGCAAACAACAGTAGACCAAAACCCAACTTCACAACTGATATTTATTCCTTGTGTACAAGTTATTCATTGGAGAACTCTTTCAAGTATTGAGCATAGCCTAGGAAAAAGATATATTCATACTTGTTGGAGAATATACTCATGAAATTACATCTCCACCCACTCCAACAGATGAGGATCATGATGTGTATACCATCTACAGCTAAGGTTTTGTCTGAATTCATTTTTGGCTTCAAAGTTCTCATAAGAACTAGTTCTTACTGTACTGCTCAGGAGCTTCTAACCTTGGTGAGCTTCTTCCATTGTAAATTTGATGACAATGGAGCCTTCGAAGTGGAGTTATTCTTGCAGAATTCCATTGAATCCTTACCCATTGTTTGAATTTTATAATGGGCCAGCATCCCTATGGAAGAAACATGATTTTCTCTGCACAAAAACTCATCACTGTAAATTTTCTCCACCTCTCTACTGGAATCATGAACAAAAATGTCAGTCACCTTAACCTCCTGTTTACTCCTCCCCAGGACAGAAGCAGTAAAAATTGCAGACATCCTGCCAGGGGCCCCAGGAAAGTAGCCCCTGGGACCATCAATGAGAATCACATCC
The DNA here is from genome assembly GCA_019776745.2 of Taxus chinensis. Lineage (NCBI taxonomy): Eukaryota > Viridiplantae > Streptophyta > Pinopsida > Cupressales > Taxaceae > Taxus > Taxus chinensis. Next base: position 29,990 of record JAHRHJ020000182.1, read on the forward strand.
CAATTCACTTCATACAAATAATTTGGCAAATCATTGATACCAAGTTTGCAATCAGATAACAGTAAATTCTGCACAGGACGGCAGTCTGTTTGACTCTGCTCCTTAGCCAAGGCCAGAAGCTGCTCTGACTCACTAACTTTGGTTGTATATTGGACCTCATAAGCCTCCATTTCTGGATGTTTTTCCTCCAATCTGTTCACCCACATCTCACTCTCATCCAAAAATACAGTTCTTCCTCCATAATTGAGAATTCTCCAGAGAAAGCTCTCATGGCCTAGTCCAAACACAAGAAAATTGGAGGGCCTTTTCTCAAGCACACTATGTGCTATTGCCCTTATCTCTCCCTGGCTCATTTGGGCAGAAGTATTGGCCCCAGCATAGTGCACAAGAGCTTCTATGACATCCTTGGGAATGCCTGCTCTGTTTGCAGAGTTAGCGATTGCCTTGTACTCAAAACCCCCTGCTTGGAAAAGATGGATTTCCTTCACCAAAAATGCAGCAAATGAAGCAAATGTTAGAAATGATATAAATACCAGAACCCACAATCGATGGCCATGTTTGTGCAGTCTGTGGATTGTGGACTGTAGCACAACCAACTTTGCTACTGCTTTCATTGTAGATTTGGCTCACAACAATGATGAATCTTACAAAGTGGATTTCAGTGGCTTTAAAACAGATGGGTTTTTGGCTCACAACAATGATGAACCTTACAGAGGATTTCAATGGCTTTTAAACAGATGGGTTTTTGGCAGAATGTGAGTAGATTTGGTGGATTATTGCATAATCTCTTTTAAGAAACTGCCCAAAAGAAGGAACCTGTTACTTCTAAAAGCAATGCAGTGAAGCATGCTGGTTCAAAATCATTCCATCCTAAAGCCCAGAGAATCAACAAACCATGCCCCAGAAAATTTTGATTTTGATTTTAACCATGAGGACAAAGGTTTGATAGATCCGGGGATTGTCAGTACCCTCCCTCCGATGTTGCAGGATAAAATCACGGTGGATGGATCAAAATCATCCAACTGAAAGGATTCTCGGATTTGCAGAGGATTTAAACAAAGCTATAACAAGGGTGCCCTGCTATACCTTATTGTTTAAGGTTGGGAACTTGGGATGCAAGCTATTCCGGTTGCCTCTAAGTGGTTGAGTTACTATTTAAAATGAGTAAGAATTCAATACATTAATACACGCAACGTTCCTAACTCTTAGGAGTTGGAATGTCATGTATACTACACCAAGAAGTGGGTGGAACAAAAGTGGTTAAATGTTACATTATTTCAATATGAATATAAATATATAAATAATTTACATTAGTGGTTCTATTATATTGAGGTTTTAATATTAGATTTTATAATTGTGGTTTGGAAATGTAGATATAATTTATGAGGCATATTTTGGTTGGGAAAATTTAGGAATATTTTATGAGTGGAATCTTTCATATCGCAAAATAAGGTGGGACATTTTATAGATGAATTATATGTTAGTCTAAAATATGTTAAGGTGGAATATCTTCACCTTAAGAACTATTTATGGGTTTTTCACCTTGCAAAATGAGTACTTTGAATACCAATTTTTTTGGGGAGTCCTTTTGTGTGACTTGAACTTATGATCCAAGAGGATATACTTTTTCTCCTAAACAATTATTACACCATAATCTTTATGGAAAACATTTTCTCTTTATTATACTATAAATAAGAGGTTTTAACTAGATTATAATACAAATATTTACACTATTTTAATCACATCTAAATAAATATAAAGCAACCCATTAGATTTAATTAATTAATTCTAAAATCAACTAAAGAGGTGACCTGCAAGGTTCAAAAGTGTATCTTGAATATAATGAGAGATAAAGATGTTCATTAGATCTAATAGTAGAAATGTGCATACATATGCAAGATAGAGCTAATTGTTGACACTTTGGTACATGACTAGTTTGTATGGTGCTAGTATATTTGTGTGTTTATCATTTATTGGTTCAAATTAGGCTCTTCTTTGTATGAGTTCCTTGTGTGTGTTTGAATTTGGACACGTCCCTTAAATCTTTTGTTCTACTTTCATCACTTTTAGTTCTATATTCCTCTTATTGATTCTCTATTACTCTATGTTTGTCTGTGTTTCTTTTTTATTCCTCCATATTTTCTATATCTTCCCCTATTTTATGTTGTATTTTTCTTTTCACAAGAACCATTGCACTATGGTGCTAATCACTTTTTTGGGACCATTTTGACCCTTGTTTCAAACCCCTTGATATTTTTTGGTCCTTCTTTGTCAAATTTTTTAATCTATTATGTGTTATCATACACACCAATAGGGATCCTAAATTGAATTCCAAAAACTTATTTAAATATATAAGTGTATTAGCGCATTTAGAACAATGGTCAATTGCACAAGGGTCATTTATTGAAGCTCTAAAAGTGAGGAGTTCACCTATTTCAAGATCATCCCTATGCTAAAAACATATTTCAAACATTCATTACAGAAGAACATATATCGAGAGGCACTTGTTGAGAGGGAGGATAGAGAGGAAAATAAGCAAAAAGCATTTAGATCAAACTTACTGGTGTCAAATAAGGACTTTGAAAGTGACCCTAAGGGATTGGAAGGATTAAATGTTGGAACTACAAATTTGGGAGGAAATGGAGCATTTATGAAAGTAACGATTGAAAGAACTATGGAAGACAATAAGAAAATGGATCTCAATATGGAGATAATTATCGACTATAAAAGGAGATTTGAAAAATGATGATAAGGGTCTCAATTATTTTAGCAGTTGAGCCAGTGAGTCATAAGGTAGTACTCATGATTTGGCCATTTGGTTGGTAATGTATTTAAATTTCATTAAGTCCTTTTCAAAGGATTAAATGGAAATTATGATAGACATGTATGGATAAATATGGAAGGTGTTGGAAATTAAATATAAGTTGTAATCTCCTCTTGGCACAAAAAGTCCAAAAGTTTCCCTCAAAGTGGAGTGTTGTCAAGGTTTTGAGTGTAGTGTTGAGAGAAAAAATGTTGTATCCACTTTTGAACTGGGGAGGTGATAAAGAGAAGCTTTCGGTTCCTCCATTTAAATATGTTAAAGGGGTGGAAATACCTAGAGATCTAGTTTTGAAAGAATGTGAGATTCTAGAATCTAAGGTAGTTCTAGGGAAAATTAGGGGTAGGTATTGGAAGGGTAGAAGCTTGGAAGCTTGGTTGGAAACTAATTGAGATTGGATTCTAGGGAGCTAACTTAAAGTATATGGTAAAGGGTTGATTTTTTTATGAAATTTCAAACCCAGGAAGCTCAAGGTGAGATTCTCCATAAGAATTGGAATATGAATGGGAGGAAGCTTCACCTATATCCATAACAAGCTAATAAGTTAAAATATAAAGAAATAACATCAAATGGAAATATATGTATAGGACTATAATCTTATTATTGGAATATTAGAGGGAAAAGGTCTTCCAAATCTTTAGGGGTGCCTTAGGTGGATTTTGTGAGCTTGATCCTAGATCACATGGTAGGTATATCCTATTCTAGATTAAAAGTGCAAATGGATCACCAAGGTGTTGGTACCCAATATTTATTCTTGAATTGTCGTGGAATATAAATGGTCCAAATGATAGAATTTGAAGATCAGACATGAGCATGGAAAATTTGTTAGGATCAGGGACATCCTTAACAAACTCATGTCAATCCTAGGAAGGACCACATTCCTCCTATATTTTCTACAAAAAAAATTCATCCACTAAGAGACAACATCACATATCAACTAATAAAAATGTTTAGCGGAGAAGAGGCCCATAATTGGATATGAAAAAGGAAATTCATATGGAAACACTGTAAGTATTCAATACAAGACAACTGTCAATCGTAATAGCATAGAAGAGGAGGAAAAATATCAAATAGAAAATATAATAGGTAGGATTTAACACAAGGATATTATTCAAGTAGAAGGGAGATAAGTGTCTAAATAAAAAATTGGGGCCAGGTCTTAGCTTAAGCATAATGGACCATTGATATATGATAAAGAAAGGTGGACTTTTAGGAGTTGCATCATCTTCTTAGAAAAACATATATCCTACAAAGTATAAAGGTGGAAGGAAGATTGGTTTAGTCACACAAAAAACTCAATACCACTCTAAAAATAAAAAAGAGAAGGATGGAATCAAGGATAAAACTTTACAACCAAATGCATACTTTTTAAGGAGGATAAGCAAGAAGGGGTCCCTCGAGTTGAGATTGAAAATTGGACTGTAGCAGATCAAGAGGTTAGATAAAGATAAATGAATATGATCAACAATGAGAAGGATTAAGGATTACAAAAGAAGGAGAGCTTGATATAGGGATAATTTTAATAATGCATGCATGAAAATTTATATAATATCCTAGTGAATCCTAGAATTTACAAGAAAAATTTAATCATTGGCTACTATTTATCAAAATTTCCATGCATGTGTAAATTTAATAATTATTCCTTTTGATGTTTCAAAATAACTCATATTATTTAGAAAATTAAATATAATATTCAAAGAAAGATATAACAATGTTCCCCATTTCTTCTAGATAGTTTCTTCTCCAAGTGAAATATTTTCTCTTGCTATCTCTTTAAAAGTTCACCGTCTACTTGTTTTCTATAATATAGAAGGTCATCCTACAAAAAAAAAAATGGCATGAGTTGGTAGATGTTGTCATATGTGTAGTATGTTTTTGTAGACACAAAATCTATGCACTTGGGTACATTTCTAGGTCCTAAAGCATACTAATGTATGCATGATTCCTAAGCAAGAAAACTAGTGGTTGAAAACTCCTTTTGGCCTTTTGGTTGCTTTATCTATTTCACTTCACTAGATTTTACACATCTTACAATTCTTCCGGCACTTGACTGATTTACCTTTTGATGGCCTCGGACACTAGTGCCCAGATAGAAAAAAACTGCCCAGGTGCTCTTGTCCCTCCTATGCCCTCATATCCCTCTCTAAATTTCTCCATATCTCTCCAAGCTACCTTTTGTGCCATGTCAACTCACCACTCCACTTCACCTAACTTGGTCCTGACTCTACTATCTTGCCCCTGAAAACCAACTTGGCTTCAACCCTTCATTGTGGGCTTGCTAGCTCGCCACGCAATCCGGCTTGCTAGATAACTCGTACCAGCTCCGTTCAGAATAGACCGAGCCATCCTGAGATTTCTTTCTCTCCTAAAACTTTGGGCTGAATCTAATGATTTTCTAAGCATATCATAATTTTAAATGACTACGATCATTTGGTAGGTTGTCCAAATTTATCTAGGGGGATAAATTTGGGACAACAAAACCCTATAATCAAATAATTATACACCAAGTTAACATGCACTTAGAAGATTAGTCTTCATACCCTTCATTTTTTCCACTATCCTATCTTTTTTGGTCAGAGATGTCAAAAAATATCATATCTCTATTTCCCAATACTTTCATGTATGATTGAAAATATTTATGAATATCCTTAAAATATCCCAATCCATTTTTCATCTACACTAATTTTTTTGCAGCCCAATAAGTGTAGTTTTGAAAATAGGAAGTTTATTTACTAGAGTCCCATCAGTTTGAGTTTCCATATCTCGATAGGTTGAGGATAAAGTTTCGAATTAGTTACATATTCAATTACTTTTTTATTTTCATCATCTCTAGACTTCGTAGCATCCATGCTCGCCAAAATAGATAAATTGTCAATATTTTCCCTTGTGAATCAAGCTTCAAAGAAGACACTCGCAACTCCAATCTATAAATTTTTTCTTATGTCTGTTTCCTCAAACCTTATATATACCTTTCTTCCTCATCTATATGCCCAAGCACAATACCCCTACAAAAACTTTCTTAGAAAACCTCTAAATCTTGTGTATCTCCTACAACCTATGTAATTGATTATGGAAATGGACCTTGCCACTAATCAACAGTGGTGTAGATCAAGAATTTCCTAAAATGCTTATTACCTGTCCAAGTTAATACACCAAACTAAACACAAAAGTCCTAAAAAACTCAAATGAAATCAAGACTTGACAGTTAAGATGGGATCCGAAGACATAGATGGGAGGAAATCCAATGTAGACAAGACGGGCGTACACGAGCAATCTTGCAAAGTAGATCTGAGAAACCTGCGATGCACAAATCCTTGTAGAAAAAAACAACGTTAAAAGATATTTGGGTGGAATTCCCGAAAAATGGGTCTGGGAAGTGATGAGCTTCCTCGGCGGATGTCAGTCCACGTTTTCAATTAAGGAAAGAAGCATACATGATAAAAGATGTAGGTAAATGTTTAGATTTTCTGATTAAAAATAAAAGATAGAATGTAAACAGCAGACAGAATATAAACAAAAAACAGGAAACTGTGAAAAAAATGCTAGACTTATGTTACCTGTACTTGGCACTTGTCTGCAGGTTGATCGGCATCGACCAGATTGTGATCACACATTGATTTCTTTAAGCAGCCCTGATTAGGGTAAATCGGCATCGACTGGAATTGGTCGGTAATCGACCGGAGGCAAGTTGTCAGAAATCTTGATGGATGATTGATGAGAAGAATAAACATCTTTAGGATGCAAAGATCTGGACAGAGTTTCACCACTAGATGCATTTCTCCCTAGTCACCAAGAGACTCGATGAATCTCCTCACGATGTCGATCTTGCGAGGGCAGAGTAACGGTACACCTCTCAGGGATTAATTTGGACATAATTCTCTCTTCTTTTGATTGACGATTTGAAGACTAAAGGCTTAAGCTTTCTTTCATCCTCTTACTGTCTAACCAAAACTAAATTCTAGCCCTATATTTATAATCGGTGCCGATCGAGGTACAATCGGCATCGTTTCAAAAAATCAGCGTTGACCGAGTACTAGTTGGCGTCGATCAGGGAATAGATTCCCAAAATGTCCAAAAAGGATGAATTGGAAAGATAAGAGTATTATCCTTTCGACTCAAATACGGGAAATATCTTGCTGCATAGTTTGGGGAAAGGAGAAATAGGGGGGATAGATGGATAGAATTGATATGGGATGTTAGGAATTGATATGGGGTAGATAAGTGGTTAAGATACATGTAAAAAGTATAACTAAATAGTTAATATTTAATTATCCTTGAGCATAAGTGTTACAATAGGGTTAAAATACAATGGGGTATAATAAACTTAGGATAGATGTTTAATTAGATATTTAATTAATACCCTAAAGGAAAAGTGGTGATATAAAGGTGCCCCAGGTTACCGAGAAGGTAAATAAAACGCGGGGGACACTAAATTGGGTAACCAATTTTAGGTGTCTACATTTTGCCCCTTTTTGTCGAGTAACTTGCGATAAGCAAAGTTGCAAGACAAAAACAAGGAGTTGGAAGAAAGGAAGAAAAGTGATGATGTGATCCCCCTCAAACTAGGGATGGGATGAATCTCAAAAGACCAACCAATCCCGAGTTTGAAAAAGGTAGATGAGAACGAAGGATGCCCTGGCTAGATATCTGGAGTAGATTTGATTATTGATGATGCCTGAAAACAATAAAAAAGGCAGCAACCTAAGGAACTCACATTGATAGGGAAGACTAGACGGTCTTCGTATGAGACGACGTTAGTGGCTGAAGAAATGAGTCAGAAGGAGGACTACAAAATAGTAGCAACTAAAGAATGACACATTGGTAGGGACAACTAGACGGTCTGCGAATTTGACAACGTTAGTGCCTACAAACCTACTATCTTTAGGCTATCACAAATGCGAGTGACCCATGTATAGGGACCAAAATCGAAATGGGTGATAACATTGAAAATATGTTCTAAAAGGCAACACTAAGGTCATAATAATGATCAGATAAACAAGCCAAGCATCAACGCTTTGGCAAAAAAAAAAAAAAGATGAAGAGACATTCTCGTTGGAAGAATATGATGTGAAAAGACAAGAATGTAACCAATCGGTGACGATTGGCCTCAATCGGCATGAAGTCAGTAAAAATCGACGTCGACTAAACCAATCGACATCTCGACCAGAAAAATCGGCACCGACCATCCCGAAACCCTATAAATATGGGAAAGGGAAATAGGTAACGATTTGTTTACAATGAGACTCCGATTGATTTAGAAAAAGTCAAAAATTGAATTTGAGCAACATGCACAGGCTTCCGGGAGCAGTCAGAAGTGGAAGAGGACACAACCTAGGGTAAGTGGATCTACTTTAGCTTTGTGTATGTGTTTATCATTCAAATAGCATACTAGGATGCTAGATTTTAGGAAAAATGGGGATAAGTGGGAGGCCAGAGTGTCTTGGACACTCGGCCTTTCAATCAGCGTCGATTGACAAAATCGGCACTTGGGATTAGGTTCTAATCGGTGCCGATTAGCATTTATGATCGACGTAAAACTAGATTAGATCGACGTCGATTGGAACTCAATCAGTGCCGATTGGATATTTGGACTTAGAAAGTAGAGAAATGTGCTTTTGATGTTTTGATATGAATAAATGAGAAGCTAACACCATTTTTGACATCGTGGATGTAGGCACGAGAGGATTTACACATGCGGGATGCTATTCTTGAGCTTCTAGAGACTATTCTTCCTAATGTGACAGATGACGATTGGCATCACCTAGAGGTAGCTTTGGGCTTGGGGGCATTCCATTACTACCAACGGGTGCCCCCGAGACATGGAGTTAATGCAAGACTTGATACGACGATGGGAAGCAGGACATGCACGTTCTGTGTTCAGGACGGGTGAGATGACCATCACCCACTAAGGATATCTAGCAGGATCCTTAGGCTTGATTACAGGGGACCCTATAGAGACCACTCCATAAGAGTAGCATCAGAGATCCCTGGGATGATTATATGGAGACATGGTAGATGATTCAGAGATAGTGTCTGGGGCGGTGAGGATAGCCTCACATTATAGACAGTCTATTGATGCCAGGAGAAGACAGATAGCATTGATTACACCATGGCAATCTCTTACTTTGCTCTACCAGATTTAGGAAGCAGGAGATTTCCACTGCTTTTACTGGACTGTGTTTGCGACATCCTGGAGTTTAGGCAGGTGTTCACGTTTGTAGATGCCTTATTAGCACAGATATATCATGAGTTGTGGATGTACACCACAGGCAGATGGGTTAGGTATTGATGTCAGCTTTGTGCTCCACTGCTAGGCATATGAGCATATAGCAGTGATGAGGCCATCAGGGCTTCTATGGATGCCAAGAGCAGAGGGGCCCCTCGAGTATGGATTCCGACGATGGTAGGCAGACATGGTCCCAGGAGATATAGGGAGACCTGCAGATTGGTATATAGAGTGATTCAGAACTATGAAACCATAGCAGGTTATATGGAGACTATACATACCCAAAATTATAGGGTACTACTGCCGGAACAATGTTAACCGTCCCCAATGATGATACAGGTCTCCTCACAAGGTGTTCGGGATGGAAAATATCTCCAAGTGTGCGTTAACATCCCAGCATGACCTCGCTTAGCCCCCACGTGCTTTGTTTTTCCCTTCCCCCCTCTTTTCCTGAGGTACATTTTGGTCTTCAGTAATGAAACCGCCACCCTGCCTGGGGGGCGGTCGCGTGACCGCCACCCAGGCATAGGGCAGCGGTCCTATAAGGCTCAGGGTGGCGGTCCGACCTACCATTTTCCAACACGCTTCTTTTAACGTGACTCGCACGTAATTTTCAATGTTTTACCAGCTTTCTTTCACCGCCATAAGCTTGTATTTATGATTTGTGGTTCCCTGGAATAGTGTTTCTGGCATTGTTTATAGTAAAAGAGCTTCTATAATTGACATACCTTTTACCTTGGGGTAAATGGGAATGCATCCCTATAAATAGCTAGCTTGTGCTACAAGCAAATGGCCCCTCAAAATTTACCTCTCATCCTCTCATTTGCAGTAGATTTAGTCTTTCAGTTCTTACTTAGGAGTTCTTAGTTTTCATTTCATTGCATGCATAGTTAGTCTTATTTCATTGATATTAGAAGCCACATATCCATCTTGTTCAGGTGTTATTATTATCCATATCCAATCCATTGAGAGTAGGATAGCTTTGTTTTCAGTCTAGGAGGCCATTAGGGCCAAGTTACAGGTTTTGTTCCTCAAGATAGGATAGTTTCAGGTTCTGGATGTTTTATGTTGCATGACTCGCAATAAATCCATGCTAGGAATTGCATAAGCCAAGCTCTGTTCTCTTGCGCTATCCCTCTCCTACTCGCATTGTATTCAGATTTACATCCAAAGTTGCCATTGTTCCAATATCTACTTCTGTTGATGCTAGCATTACAGTGGTGCATGCTTTTCTGGATCCACGTGAGCACGAAGGAACGAGGAGATCACACTGAGGGGACAAGAGCACACACACCAATCGGATTCGCCCCACTGTTCTGCAAAATCTAGGTTCAAGCTTTCAAAGTTTCTAGTTAAAACATATCAAATAGAGTAGTGAATCACTTTATTTCAGTTAATCTCACTTTCGATATTGCCAGGGAACTCTTGTGGGGATTGATAGTTTCTAAGAAACTATGATTCATTCCTCACTTCTGAGGTAGGATCGGATGTATTTCAAATAGATTAGATAATTTATTTGGTTATTTAGAATAGATTCACAACTGCATAGGCAGGTAGCTATACTCAGCTATTTTGTTTATTTTAATTTCTTATTTTTAGTTGTCAATTTTCTAGATATAGATTAAATAATTGCTCTCTTTTAAATTCTTAATTTAAATAGTTCATCAAAAATATACAAAAATAGAGAAATCATATATGCTATAGATATATTCAAAGTAGTTAGATTTCACTTTGTTGTAGTTAGATTTATATTGTTGCTTTTGTATGACAATCACGGGACCTAGGGAGCCCAGAGAATTCGTATTCGAGCCAATCGTGCCTCAACCCAATCTTTATAGCAATAACTGATATAGACCAAAATCTTAGGATCCAAGTCTTCTGAACAACAACGGTGAACTTACAACAAATCAGTTTCCAACTGCAGAGGTTAAACATAGAAGATGACCAAGCACACATATTTTGGTCAAGTCAACCAAACTACAGATTACCCTAGATACATGCCCACATGACTGTAGAGGGGTTTGAAAGAGAGAAAACATTCGGTTGTGATCCTTTGGTCCCACAACTAGACACAGGAGACATTCTCATTGACATAGACACTAGCTTAAGAATTCAGGTTGCAAGAACGCCTGTAAGGTACTCTGAGAAGATTCACACAAGCTATTAATTTTGAATATAGAGGCTGAGAAAGGCATATGATTATTAGATACTAGGGATTAGGGACTAAATTCTGCACATGACCATAGTAGGACCGCAACAACCAAGAGTCTACGGTTGTGATCCAAAAATCCCACAACCCAACGAATCCATAAGTGAATCAGACGTTGATGCTGGTTTATGCACATTAGTATTCAGATCTACTCCACTTCCACCTATCATCATCACACAGTTATCCTTTCACTAGATATAGCAGCTAACAAAGCTAAGGATTTTCTGGACTAGGCCATAGAATCACCCATAGAGTCAACTACATCCATCATCCATTTTCTATGACCCTGTCTGGAGATATACACGAAACTATCCATAGGTCATTTTCCACGTATTCCACAACCTATAGACCGAATCACGCCAGAGCTCAATATTGATTGGAGCCTTCGAGCAGTCATCCTTTTTGATCGATCTATCACACCAATTCATGTTAGGAGGGCCTTCTTTGCCTTAGATTCACATATTCCACTAGTGCGTATAGAAGATATTAGATTGCCTAACTAGTTTCTCTGTATCCCACACATATTCCATCCCCACCAGCTATCTCAGCACGACCTCGGGAGGTCGGGTGCGAGGAAGAGTTACTTGTAGATTCCCATGCTCGCTTGTCACTTTTCCATCGTACAGAGACCATACCAGGTCTACTTGACATGGGCCGGTCAGGATGCTCACCTGGTGGAGCTGAGATGGAGCAGGGTGGTCAGGGGCTACAGGCCAGAGATTTTAGAGTGAGTCCTGTTTATACGGGTGATGAGGCAATTTGGTTTGGTATAGATGGTCCCAACCACATATGTGCCAAATAGGTGAGATAGCAGAGAGACTGACCTACCGATTTTGATCCTGGCAGATCCACTGAGGGAGGCCCCACCTCCCACAGATAGTGATGACAACATAGGAGTGGATGATGGCTATGGGGCATGGTACCACATAGAGCTACCACGACACCTCCTAACATCCATAGATGCAGATGAGGATGACATAGCTGCAGAGTTAGAGAGATTAAAGGGAGAGAATGTCGCTTTGCTATAAACACATCAGGCATCCCTAGAGGAGATTAGGACTTTGACAGAGGAGAGGGATGCATTGATACTGGAGAGAGATACCGCTCGTCAGGAGTGAGATACAATGATACGATAGAGAGATTGTTATCATAGACACAGAGAGGCCCTCAAGGCCAAATACGGTGATACAGACACCACCTCAGAGTCGTGGGGCAGGGTGTGGTAGCAGGAGGGCCACCACTTGTAGCAGGAGGGCTACCACTTGTAGTAGCAGCACCATTACAAGCACCTGGCATGGTGAGTCTGAGCACTTATTAGGATCTCCTTACTAAGGTGAGATACTATGAGAACACCCTAACACAACATGCCCTCGATGTGCCTCGTTACGGGACAAGGAGGAAATCAGCGACATTAGCGGTTAGTTGTGCATCAGAGGGTGTGAGCACTAGGAGAGATCGAGATGGCGGCAGGGCCATGGCAGCAGGTGTCTCTAGCTCTATAGGAGATGGCCAGGAGAGACAGCCTGGACCAGAGGAGGGTGGAGGAGACAGTGTTTTCCACCTATCTGACTTCACGATTTAGATGTGTTATTTTTGTATCGATATACTAATGTAGCCTCGATTTGAAGGTATTTTTGATGTATGATGTATATGGCTTGATTGGAAGCCATTCACTCTTTTGTACAGACATATATGTATATATATATTTTCATCCTTTTGTGTTATGTGATTGGACTCTTGTATTTGGATTTTGATAGATAGATTTTATGGATAGAGATCGATGTTATAGATGTGATTTATCATGGATAAATGGTTGATTTTAAACTAACATGTTTTTTTAGATGTTAATTTAAAATGATATAAATATATGGATGCACATGTGTTTTTAATACATGATTTTTTGATGATATTTAGATGAGATTGATGAGATGAGCATAGATGATAGACTTTGACTGAGTAAATTAACATGTTAAATGTCAATTTAACTAGATGAACAACAAATAAACATGGGAAATGTCTATTTAGAATAAAGAAAGAGATGCAATGTTCTTAAAAAGGCACTACACCTAGATAGAAAAAGAATGATAAGTTAGACTCCTCACTGACCATAAATAGAAACCTTGATGGTATACCAAAAAAAAAATGATGTACATAGGGCCATAGATACAGATAAAACAAACCTGACACTAGTTAGTCGCAAACCAGATCCAGGAGATAGATGAAACTAGAAGCAAGTATGTATCGAGCCACAATACATGAAGGACAGAACACGTGCTTAGACAGGGTCTCCATATGATTGAAAAAGGTCTTATACCTCAGCTTTATGATTTTTCTGACAGAAGAGCAAACTGATCAAAGCGGGAAGTTTGCAAGATATGGAAAGACTGATCGATATGGGAAGTCTTTCTGAGATGCTAAAAAGTGAACAAACTGGCCAAAAGGAGAATTTTGTTACTACAAAAGGCTGATCGATGCGAGAAGCCTGAAAATGCCATGAAATAAACAACCATCCTTCAAGGGAGAGGTCTGTATTTTGATTTTGACAGTAGCCATCCTTCGAGGGAATGGTCTACACTTTTTGATTTATTTGATAAGGCATGGATAGCTGTCCTTCGAGGGATCAGCCTATCTTTTTAGGAATTAGGATAACATCTCTTTTTTCCTTTTTTTTTGGAAGAAGCTGAGTTTAGACCAGATAGATCAGATGGGGGGAAAAGAAAACATATATAAGCACATATTCATGTCCCGAGTGGATTCGATTAGGATAGATGAAGTAGTGATTAAGGTATTCCTACCATGAGGAGGAACAAATCCCTAAAAAAATTCTATGAGCAGAGCCGCAGTGTTCATATTTAAGGTATAGAAAGAAATAATGCGGAGTACCACATAGTTCTAAATCACTACAAAATGTGTGACTGGTTGTAGATGGATGAAAGATCTATTTTGCAACTAAGATCGTGTAAGATAAATTTTAACAGTAGAAGGGCCTCAGATGCAAGGCATTAAGAGGTTCCATTTCAGGTACACCATCCATGGAAGATAGGTGATAAGCCCCAGACCCATACTTATGAGTGACAATGTACGGACCCATCCAGTTAGGAGAAAACTTACCACGCTGACTCCATTCTAGTGTAGTGACATTTTGGTTTTCTTTAAGAACAAGATCACCAACTTTGAAGTCATGGTGCTACAAGTGCTTGTTATAAGCACATTTGACATGCTCAAGATAGACTTGATGATGCTCAAGAGCATTGAGACATCACTCATCTAGCAACTCCAGCTGTGCAAGACGGTTTTGATGATAGTCCTCATGAGAGACAAATTCTCTAAGAGAGATGTGAAGAGATGGAATCTGGACTTCCAAAGGAAGGACAACCTCAGACCCATAGAAAAGAGAGAAGGGAGTAGCACCAGTAGGAGTATGAATGCTAGTCTGATAAGCCCAGAGAGAAAAAGGGATATGTAAATGCCAATCCCTACCAGCTCGACTAGTTACCTTTGCGAGGATATTACGCAAAGTTTTATTGGAAGCCTCAGCTTGGCCGTTAGCTTGGGGATAGTACGGAGAAGAAAAGATGAGTTTGATATTGAAAGTGTCACAGAGGTTCTGTAAATTGATGTTTTTGAAAGACTTACCATTGTCTGTGATGAGTTTGTGTGGAATACCAAAGCGACAAATGATGTGTTGATAGACAAAATCAACAATGGGTTTAGCTTTGGTTGATGAAAGAGGAATAGCTTCCACCCACTTAGTGAAGTATTCCATGGTAGTAATGATGGAGTGATGTCACTGTGAAGAGTGTGGATTGATGAGACCAATGAGATCAAGACCCCATTGTGAAAAAGGCCATAAATCTGCTGCGGGTTGCAAGGCCTGACTAGGGATATGTGTGAGATTAGCGTGTTGTTGACACTTGACACACTTCTTGACATAGTCGCAGCAGTCTTGATTAAGAGAAGGCCAATAATAACCTAAATGTAGGATGCACTTAGCTATGGCCAAACCACCAAAGTGTCCACCACAGATACCATCGTGGACCTCCTGAATGGCTTTAGATGATTCAGGGGTTTTGAGGCACCGAAGAAAAATACCATCAAAACCACATTTGTAGAGGATTCCACCCAGAATAGTATAGTAGTTAGCGCATAGGATAAAAGATCTTCTACCATTGGAAGTCAGATCTGGAGGAAGCACTGAATGGGATAGATAATTAAAAATGTGCTGATACCACTCATCTTGAGTGTTGGTTGTGATGGCGTTGATTGAAGTCAACTACTTGAGATGAGATGGTTGGTCTAAACACTGAACAACCACATAAAGTCATGAGTCTTCAGTAAAAGGTGGAATAAGTGAGGCTAAAGAAGCCATTGTATCTGCGAATCGGTTTGTAGTGTGAGGAATAGCTTGGATAGTAAATTTATTGAAATATTGAAGCTGAAAGAGAATGATATCGCAATATTTTTGAAGGATATCATTTTTGCACTGATAGACACTAGTGACTTGATTAACGATGAGTTTAGAGTCACCGAAGATGTCGATATGGTGAGTGCCAAGATTAATGGAATTTTGAAGAACTAAAATGAGAGCTTCATATTCGGCCATATTATTGGTACATTCAAAGTTAAGCTTGTGTGTGACAGGGATAGGTGCACCCCAAGGAGGAATCATGACGAAACCTGCACCTCCCCCTTGCTGACATTTGGACCCATCAAAGAAGAGTTTTACTTTAAATGGAGACAGACCGAAATTGATTTGTTGGATGTACTCGTCTGGGAATTGAGCAAGGGGGACTTGAGTGTCTGAAAGAGGAGTGTCAGCTAATTAATCCGCAATGACCTGACCCTTGATAGATTTTTGTGAGATGAACTCGAGGTCAAAATCTGTCATGAGCATGAGCCAACAAGTGATACGATCATTGTGATAAGGTTTCACATGCATTGTCTTGAGTGGATTGACACTTGTAACAATGTAAGTTTTGTGATTAAGGAGGTAATGACGAAGTTTAGAAGTTGCGAAGAAGAGAGCACAACACAGTTTGTCAGCTTCAAAATAGCATGTTTCATACTCATGAAGAGTGTGACTGATATAATAGACAACCTGTTCTTTACCATTAGCATCCCGATGCGAGATCATGGCTCCCAGAGCATGGTCAGTTCACAGAAATATAAAGATAGAATGGTTCCCCCTCGCGTGGAGGTGTAAGCACAGGTGGAGAAAGAAGATAAGCTTTGAGATCATCAAAGGCTTTTTGGCAATGCTCATCCCATTCAAAATGAACATTTTTACAGAGGAGATGATGAAAAGGTTGACAACGGTCTGAAAGCTGTGAGATAAAATGATGCACTGATTGAAGGTGTCCTTGAAGACCACAGAGCTACTTTAAGTTGGAAGGGGGAGGCATCTCGAGGATAGCCTTTATTTTTGTGGGATTGACTTCAATGCCCCTAATAGAAATGATAAAGCCTAAGAGTTTACCAGTGAGAACGCCAAACACGCATTTAGATGGATTTAGGCGAAGACAAAAATGAATGAGTCTCTCAAAGAGAGGTGCAAGAATGAAAAGATGATCCTGACGGTGTTTGGACTTACCGAGGAGGTCATCGACGTAATATTCCATAGTTTTGTGTAAGAGATCATGGAAGATGTAGGTCATTGCACGTTGATAAGTTGCTCCTACGTTCTTAAGACCGAAGGGCATGACGCGATAACAAAAATTCCCCCAAGGAGTTATGAAGGAAGTCTTATGTTGGTCCTCTGGTGTGATGAGAATTTGATTATACCCAGAGAAACCATCCATAAGAGAAAGCATCTCATGACCTGCAGTTAAATCCATGAGTTGGTCGATATTAGGTAGAGGAAAATCATCTTTCGGACAAGCGAGATTAAGATCCTGAAAGTCGGTGCAAATTCAAATTTTCCCAGTAGCTTTGGTTACTAGTACTACATTTGAAACCCATTGTGGATAGTCAATGGGTTGGATGAAGTTGGCAGAAAGCAAGCGCTGCAACTCTTCTTTAACGAGGAGGGCTACATGAGGATGCATCTTACGTAGTTTTTGTTTAACTGGTTTGATGTCTGGAAGAGTAACGATATTATGGACCACGATATTAGGATCAAGGCCTGGCATATCTTTGTATGACCAAGAAAATTCTTGGTGATGGTGGGAAAGAAAGGCAGTGAAGTCTCCTAACTCCTGTGGATTAAGAGATTGGCCGACCTTAATGATGTGAGGGTCTTTAGAAGTCCCTATATTAAGGTCGACAGTGGCTTCGTTGAGAAGCGTAGACGTGTCAGAAGGAATGGTTTTAGGAAGATAAGAATCCTCTGCCCCTAGATAGGTAAGGACAGAATCATCATCCACACAATGGATAGTATTGATAGTGGGAGAGTCGTCTCCAACTATTTCAGGGAAGACTAATGGTATGGAAGTGGATTTTCCATTAGTCTTATAGGTCAGTGGACCTAAGGAAATGGTATTGACTAAAAAAAAGTTAGGTGGGATGGAAATGGTGTCATCCACATTAAGTGATGCTTCCGACCTGATGGGAGAAGATGGTTCCTCAATGGAAAGAGGCTCATCGAGAATGGTGATGGTGGCTTTCGAGAGAGGTTTAAACCCTAAACCAAATTTTTGATGTGGTTTAAGAGTTGGAATGGATGCGAGGTCATGCACACCCTGTTCATACTTTCCCAGGCCAAAGCCTTTCCACGCGCATCGATATAGATAAGTTTTTGCGAACGCGGGATTTTGTAGACAATCAAACCCTACTGAATAGGGTTTGGCCCTAGGAGGAGAATCCAGATGATAGTGAGGTGTATCAAGACCACCGTAGATGAAGTTAGTCTACTGATTGGGTAGACCAATGGTGATGATGTGACCAAGACCTGGTTGATATTCAGGTTGTTTGTCTGGCCTACCATACTCGTTAGGTTTGAGATGGGCATCAAAAGAGAGAAGAGGAAGCTCTCCTAACGAAAAACGCTACAACGTTTCTTCCAGATTTTGTAAATCTGGTAGTTTTGTTACAGGTATGGAAGAGGATGAATCCTCGTTAGGAGAACAAGCATTCTCCTTTGGAGGGGTAGACCCTGTGGTCATGTCACATTGTGCAGAAGGGAAAGGATCTCCTGGATGAGTATAGATTTTTCCCTCATACTGATATTTTATGCATCGATGGAGGGTTGATGGGACGCAGTGCATTGTACGAATCCAGGAGCATCTGAGGATCATATTGTAGTGGAATTTCCCTTCAACAATGTAAAAAATCTCATGAAGCAGTTTCTTGCCTACCCGAATGGGCAGGACCACAGTTCCTAAAGTAACTGCCAGCTGATTGTTAAATGATTGAAGGGAGAAAGGTGGTGGTGATAGTACGTTCTTTGGTAACTTAAGTTACTCAAATGTGTGGGAGGAAATGACATTGAGTGCAGCACCACTGTCGATCATAGTGCATTTTAATGTAGTGTTATTGATTTGAACTGTGATAAAGAGAGGAGCCTCTAAATCCTTAGAAGAAAGGGGAGGAATTTCAGAATCCTCAAAGGAGATGGCGGTTGACAGTCTATTCAATCCAACAACCATCTCGAAAGGTTGGGGCTCATCTGAATTCACTGTGATATGACACAGATTATCGATCAGAGCCTAGCGATGCTGGGGAGATGACTGAATGAGGTCAAAAAGAGACATTTTGATTAGAGCATGGGTGAGTTGTTTCATAACACTCTCCTCAACTGACACGGGAATCTGAGCTCGAGGTGAAGCATGAATAAAGATCTAAGGTCTCGTGGCTGATGAGGAAGGAGGAACTCCTTCGGGGGCCGCAGAAATGATGACCCGTGGTTGAGAGGCTGTAGAAGATGATGGATTATCATACTATTGTGCTCTAGTGGTGATATGAATTGTGTCGATTTGAGAAGGTGGAAGATCATCCGGAGTGGAATTAATAGAATTAGAGGCCTGAGTAGACCGTTCAGGCTCAGATGTAGTTGGGATGACAGGAGACACTTGTTCCTCCTCCTCTTCCAGTAGAAGATCACTTTCTTCCAAGAGGCTGTTAATGACAAGATTGAAGGGCTTTACATCCCTCGGTGTCATGACCTGGAGTGTGATGGTAAGCAAAAATCAAATCAGAGTTGAACCAGGAAGGTTTTAATCCTTTGAGATTATAGGGTTTGATCGGAGGAAGAGATATAGATGAATATTGGATAAGTTGGCAAAGAATTTAATTATAGAATCCGGTAGACAAAGATGAGGACAAAGATGACGAAGGCACCTCTTTAGCCTTAACAGACTACCGAGGTAAAAGAATCTACATATCTAGTTTGACAGTCTTTTTAGGGATTGTTTTACTTTTCTAGACATTGGGAAAAGCAGCCTTAGATGCTTGAGATGGAAGCAAGTGAGGCAAGATTGATTTTGGTGGAGGAGGAGCTCCTAAGATAGATTTTGAAGATGACAAAGATGTGACAAGTGTTTTGGTCTTCGGAGATGAAGAAGGCTACTTGGCTAGAACAGATGACGATCTAGATAAGACTGATTTAGATGGGGGAGGAGCTCCCAAAATAGATCTGATAGGAGGCACAAAGGGTGCCTTGGATTTTGGTGACGAAGATGATGGTTCTGATAAAAGAGGTGACACCTTTCTAGTGGGTAAATCCACTTTACGAGGCACCGGTGAAGATGGTGTTGTAGAAGAAGACACCTTTTTCAGTGGATAAATCCAATATTTTATGAGGTGCAGAGAGGGATTTTTGAGGGAAAGCACCAAGAGTCTTGATGGTCTGAAATATTGGTTTTCCCTTTTCAGGGATGGTGACAACTTTGACCACATAAGGTGATTGTAACCATTTTGGAGGAAGTAAAGGAGATGATATTGATGATGTAACCTTAGGTTTAAACTCCAATTGTTTATGTCTGAGTCTAGGTGTTGGAAGTACAGGTGTCGATGCTAACTCTTTAGATGTTTCCTTAATAGGCAAGGAAGCACTGATGGTGGAAGATATAGGTAATGAAGAGGCAGCCTCTTGTGAGGAAGGTACTTCAGATGTAGTAATTGTGGGTGTAATTACTGTAGAAAAAGTGATGGGAAGGGTTAAGATTGAGGGTACTTACAAAGGTATAGAAGTTGGTACAACTATGGGCACATTAACCAAAGGCATGGTCGCGGCAAAAATGGGAGCGACAGAAGTAGAAGTATCCATAGTGGAAATTTGAAGGGATGTAAATGACTCAAGCATCGAAAGAATATTTGATGCATAGACAGATGAAGATGACACTATCTCAGGTATAGGTGGAAGATCAGATGATGAGGTAGAGGGAGATGACTCTGCTTCTAATAAAGGAAGACTCAAAGATGGACCATGTGAGGATGGCGAGATCTCAGAATTTGAAGGAGCGGGGGAGAGTCCTGATTCAGTCGACATGTTTGTGGTTGATCTCAATTTAGAAGAAGAATCATTAGTAGAAATGAAGCTGATAGTATGAGTGTTTGGTTTTTGAGTCCCTGAAGCGTCATTGTTTGGGGAATGATTTGGAAAAGGCTGTTTAAAAACATCAAGCGCCTGATTTGGGGGAGCATTTGGGTTATCCAGAATGAGCTCACCTTTGTCAATGAATTTTTGGATGAGGTTTTTGAAGGTCTGACATCGTTCAATGTCATGGCCTTTGCTTCTATGATAATGACAGAAGTCATTTTCCCTATACCAGAATGGTCGTTCCTGGCTCTCATCAAAATTTCTAATAGGAGGAAGTTTGATCATGTGAACTTCCAACATTTTTTCTAAGATAGAAGCGTATGATTCCCCCAATGAAGTAAAAGATCGAGATGATGAGGGTCCTTTTCGGGAAGATGAAGAATCTCTCTGAGGTGTTTTATTAGAAGTGTTATCAGCTCATGAATATTTTAATACGATAGCGTTAGTGGACCCCTGATTCTTGTCTTTGTTAGAAGTGGAAGGGTTTGATTTTGTAAACCGAGAAAAATTTGGTTTAGACTTAGAATGAAGTTTTAGCTTCCCTTGTTCAACGGCATGAGACTCAAGTTTGCGTGCCATTGTAAAGGATTCTTCAAATGTATGAAAGGTTTGAATCCTTAAAGTGGAGGAAATATGATTGGCGCAAGATCGAGTGAACAACTCGATCTGTTGAGATTGAGGGAGGGAGAAAGACAATTGATTTATTATACCTCTCCAATGAGTGACAAAGTCTGTAATAGACTCGTCATCGAATTGACGAATGTTATAAAGATATGTAATCGAGATCTTATGTGTGATGTTTATTGAGAAGTTTTCAACAAACATCTGAGCTAATTGAGAGAAAGAAAACATGGAATGTTGGGGTATGTTATTGTACCAGTCTAAAGCGGGCCCTGCTAAAGACATAGGAAAGGTACGGAGCATAAGCTCCTGATCCTGGACTATAAGGTAGCAAGCATGCTTGAATGCTCGTAGGTGTTGTTGAGGATCCTCTCGGCTATGAAATTTTGAGAACTTAGGAAGTTCCCATTGGGGAGGATAAGGCTTAAAAGCCACTGAATGGATGAATCAGTTCATTACATACTTCTTCAAAAGAGTATGATGGGTGAGCCCCTTTGGTGGAGGCTTCTAGGTCTATGATTTTCTTGAAAAAAAGTTGGACGACATCAGATTGAGGAGGGGGCATGTTGGTATGTCCCGTATAAAAATCAAATGGTATATTCTGCTGATGCGTTAATGGGGGATTCATCTACTGATTAACAGGATGATAAGAGGAATAACCAAGAATTCTAGGTGACGCCTGGCGAGGTATTTGTTGTGAAGGAGCCTGTGTATAAATAGGTTGTGGGATGACAAGTGGTTGAGAGAAAGGTGGTTGAATGAAAGACGGAGCCTGTGATTGGTGGGTTCCTACACTTGCCGACTGAATCGGAATGGATTGAGGAATGTGGGTGTTGATTTGATTTGATATGGTGGGAAACAAACTCTGAATGAAGCTTTTGACTTCTGGATTGGTTATTAGGGGTGCCAACGCCAAAGGATGGGTAAAGGTCACTGTCGTTGGAGCATTAGAAGAAAGACCAACTAGAGGATGAGAAGGAGGAACCAACTGACTCGTAGGAGGGGGTTGGTTCACAGAGAGATACTGACCCTGAGATGCAATAGATGACATAGAAGAATTAACAACAATTTGTGGGAGCGTGGACACACTCATCATAGCTAAAGAAGAGGGCCTCTCAAAAGTAGGCTGTGGAGTAGCCGAGGTAGTTGCGGCACTAGGGATAGGCAAGGTCATTTGAGAACCAGTCGACATGGTCAGTGGAAGAGAAAAAGGAGGCATAGATGTGCCACCCTCTTTCATGGTTCGAGGTGAGAAAAAGCATGCTAACTGCTCTATAAAATCCTAGGATGGTTCATGAGAATAATCGTAAACTTGCTAGATCAGTGGTCCCTGATCAGATATTTGAACAGACTTATGCACTAGGTAGTCCATAAGGGCTACTGGGTTGTGGTCAAGGAGCACCTAAAATTTAGGATCTCCACGAGGAACATACTCTATATCAGAAGCAGATGACACCTCTGAAGGACTGGGGGAAGCTGGTCATGATGGGATCACTTTAGGATGATAGAAAGGATTATATGACCAAGATGGGGAACCAACTAATAGCGGTCCTAAAGAAGACCCGAGGGGTGCTGAAACATCCACATTAGTGGTGATCTCGGATGAAGAAGAGGCCAGTTGAGCCATTTTTCTAGATTGTGACCGGGTGATGACCGTCATAAACAAGTAAAAACACAGAAAAAAGATTGACCTAACTAATGCACAGACAATTCAAGCAGCGTAGGTGATTATCTCTTTTAAATTTTCATGCTTTTTAAGAAAGAAAATGTTTGGGAAGGCTTTTTAGAACGGGGACTACTCAATTGGCCAAACTAAGGATGGTTTGGGGAATGTTTTGGTGAGGAGTCCCGAAGGCACTTCAGTAAAAGATTGGTACGTGGCTTGATATAGGGGCCTACCCCCGCACTTCACACACCACTGCGATAAGGGAGTCGGGTGCTTTGCCAATATATACCAGAACTTCGTGAATTTATAGCACGGCCCAAGTACCATGTAGGCTCTTCCTCTTGGATGTCACTTCCAAGTAGGTGAGGCCAGGGAAGGAGTTTTTGTTTAAATGCTTTATACCTAGTGATTTTGGCTTTGTGTGCAAGGGTGAAAAATAAAAATCAAATAGTGTCACTACCGATTTTGATCAGTTTTCCAACCTATTTAGAAAACTAGATGAAGAACATACAACAGAAATGACAAAGAAAAAGTTCTTTTTAAGCACTAAAACTGAAGTGTTTGATTTCAATGAAGACAAGTCAAACAAGTTCTTTCCCAATGCGATTAATTCTTTTTAAGCCCCGAAATCGAAGTGTTTGAGTGTGATAAAAAACAAACAAGTTCTTTTTAAATTCTTAAAAAGGAGAAAACACCGCAAAAGAGAAATACCTGTAGATTTAGCTCTCCAAGGTGTGTGGACTTCAAAAAGCACGTTGTTGAGCTCTTCCCCTCAAACAATCCCATGAACAAGCAAAGCACTCCACAAGACAAGGTTAAGCAAACACGCAAACAAATCCAAAAAGATATATCCAGATAACTAGATACTAGTAGAAGAGAAATTTCTATTTAAGAAACTAGAAAACTTTCAAGAAAATGACAATTTTGCACAAAGAGATAAATCAAAAATGCAGCTTTGAAATAAGATGAAAGATTTACTAATTTTAGAAATAGAAATGAGAATCTAGATATGCAAGAAAGAAATAATTTTGATTTTGCAAATTATAAATGAAAGAAACAAGATCAAAATAAAGAAAGGAAATGCTTAAGGAAAACTGATGATAATCAGTGAAGAAAAAGAACAAAAGCTCAAAACTGGAAAAGAAATGAACTTACCAATAGGGGACTTTGGTCGGGTCCCACCGGGCGTGCCAGAATGTAGATCAAGAATTTCCGTGCTTGTTACCTGTCCAAGTTAATGCACCAAACTAAACACAAAAGTCCTGAAAAACTCAAATGAAATCGATACCTGATAGTTAAGACGGGATCCGAAGACGTAGATGGGAGGAAAGCCAATGTAGACAAGACGGGTGCACACGAACAATCCTGCAAAGTAGATCCGAGAAACCTATGATGCACAAATCCTTGGCAGAAAAAAACAACGTTAAAAGATATTTGGGTGGACTACCTAAAAAGCGGGTCTGGGAAGTGATGAACTTCCTCGGCGGATGTCAGTCCACGTTTTCAATTAAGGAAAGAAGCATACATGATAAAAGATGTAGGTAAATTTTTAGATTTTCTGATTAAAAATAAAAGACAGAATGTAAACAACAAATAGAATATAAACAACAAACAGGAAACTGTGAAAACAATGCTAGACTTATGTTACCTGTACTTGGCACCTGTCTACAGGTTGATTGGCGTCGACCAGATTGTGATCGACATCGATTTATTTAAGCGACACAGATTAGGGTAAATCAGCGTCGACTGGAATGGGTCGGCATCGACCAGAGGAAGTTACAGAAATCTTGATGGATGATTGATGAGGATGATTGAACACCTGCAGGAGCTGCAAAGATGTGAGTTTCACCTTAGCTAGATGCAGGAACAGAGTCACCAAGAGGTGATGAATCCTCATGATGTTGATGTTGAGGGCAGAGTAATGGTACACCTCTCAGGGATTGATTTGGATAGAATTCTCTCTTCTTCTGATTGATAATTCGAAGGCTAAAGGCTTAAGCTTTCTGTCACTCTTTTTGTCTAACCAAAACTAAATTTTGGCCCTATATTTATAATCGACGTCAACCAAGGTATAATCGGTGTTGTTCCGAAAAATCAGCATCGACCGAGTACTAGTTGGCACCGATCAGGGAACAGATTCCCAAAATGGCCAAAAAGGATGAATTGGAAAGATAAGAGCATTATCCTTTGACTCAAATACGGGAAATATCCCGCTGCATGGTTTGGGGAGAGGAGAAATAGGGGGGATAGATGGATAGAATTGATATGGGAGGTTAGGAATTGATATGGGGTAGATAAGTGGTTAAGATACATGTAAAAAGTATAATTAAATAGTTAATATTTAATTATCCATGGGTAAAATACAATGGGGTATAATAAACTTAGGATAGATGTTTAATTAGATATTTAATTAATACCTAAAGGAAAAGTGGTGATATAAAGGTGCCCCAGGTTACCCAAGAAGGTAAACGAACGCGTGGGACACTAAATTAGGCAACCAATTTTAGGTGTCTACAAGTGGAAAATTATTTTCCACCCTTCCCAAACTATCAATAAAAAAATAAAGAATACCTCCTTTATTTGTTTTGCATTTCATTGGATGTATTGTAGTTGACCTTTGGTGCTTTGAAGATCATCCTCATGCTCTAAAATGAGCATGACCGGTGGCAACTCTATTTTTGGCTCCAAGCTAGCCAAATACTTGATCAAGAAAGCGATCTTGAGAACCAATGGGATGTTCCTTGTGATTTTCCCATTTTTAAAGCTTCATCTCCATAGTTGGGGTCATTTTGTAGACTTTCCAGAAGAAGGTGGTTACTTGCAAGATGATTTAAACTCTGTTGCTCTGACTCTACAAATAACTTTGTGTCCTTCCAAAACTACCTCCTCCAAGATGACTGATTTATCAATGGTGTCATCATCTTTATTCTTCCTCCTCAAGCATGAAGTTTGAGGGATCAAAATAATCCGCAAAATCTGATTCAAGCAAGGATGGAGTGGAAGAAGGGTCTGAAATTTCACCATCAAAAGAAAAAAATAAGCTTCTTATGATCTCTTCTTCGTCCAAGGATTTAGAATATGATTTTTTCTCCTCCATTGCATAATCTCCTCGTGAATCACCTGCAATATTTGAAGACATTCTTATTGGATCAATGCGACCTTCCAGTAGTGAAGCAAGCCCTGGGCATGTGGGATCAATGAGGATCACGGCATTCCATTGAAACATATTACACACTTGGGGTATTCTCTTCCTTCACTGACTCTATGGAGACAAAAAATAAGTCTCCATGAATGTGGTTCCATCATGCACACTACATTTATAATATAGATATTTGTCATCATCTTATTCTTGTGCTTTTTCTTCTACAAGGTCAGCCTTCCACCTTTTTCTATTGAACTCCAATCTCTATGTGAAGGCTTAGTCATCAGTGACATTTGATTGAAATTGAACTTTGCATCCCAATTCCTCAGATTTTGTGCTAATTATTCTTTGTTGGGCTCTTCAACTTGCTTTCCTCCTTGACTGATTTTCTTATTTTCTTCTTCCCAAAATGGGTTTGGGAATGCAAGAGGGGTGGGTTGGGATTCAACTGATTTTTGAAAGGTTTGAGGTGGAAGGGAAGGTGTAGGATCTTAACCTTTCTGTGGAGGGGATGGAGTTTTAGGATGGAAAAGGGTAGAAAATTCAAGATGGGATGGAAGAGAAGAAGATGGAGAAGTGGATTCCACAATGGGGGTAGCATAGCTGGAATCTAGGATCACGATACTCAGGCTGAAATGGCATATATTGGGGAAGGGGAGGGTTGTGAGATGGTAATGCAAGAGTTTCCCATTGAAAAGGTTGTCTAACATTAGATTCATAAGCCTCTATCTCCTCAATCCACTTTACAAGTTGTGGCAACATTTCAACCATGAAATCAAGCTTCTGTTGAGGGCTGTAATGTCTTAGCATAGGGCCGACCCAAGGACAAGGGACCCTAAAAACAATCCTAAATGATTTCAATTAAGATGTCCCTGGTCTGCACCATGTTTACCTCCATTCTTTGAATTTTCCTCTGTAAATCAATATCTCCATGAAGTTGCTGCCATCACCTTCATAACCCTGTTCTTCATAAACATCATGGTTAGAAAAATAACCATATGGATCAGTGGGGGATGGGTTACATGCATATTCATCCTAATGGGGCTCATAAAACTGATTTGAAGGGTTTTGAAACTATGGGAATGGAGTGGATTGGTGTTGCTGCTATAAAAAAGAATCCCAAGAAGGAAATGAAGTCATGATTATAACTTCATGAAAGAGGAAAATGGAAGAATGGAAAGGTAAAATGAATGAAAAATGAAAGGAAAGGAATGAATGGAAGGAAATGGAAAAAGGTTTGTTGATGAGATAATGGGTTTTAGAACATTGGAGTCACTATATGTACTTGAAATTGCCTCCAAAGGTTGAAATATTCACCAAGAGTACATCAAACTTGACGAAGTGAAGTAATAAGGTGCTTCAAACCTGTCCCACTGGGCATGCCAAAACTGTTATGTCAAAAAAGTATCACCCTAGTATTTACACATTACATATCCATAATTTTGACTAACATGGGATTGTCTCAAGGTGTGGGACCCTTGCGATTGAGAAAAACCTCCAGAGAATTATGGTTCCTCTACCTATTCCTAATGCTAAAACTACTCCTTGAAAGAGAAATGAAACTATTCTAACACCAACCTAGAATTCTAAGGGACAAGGTAAGAGAGAGATGCATAAAAGGGAAATCATAAACTAAAGGGCTGGGTGATAGCACCAAGAAAAAAGGGGAGTGGCAATTGAGCTCTCTCCATGAGGGGAAGGAAATGGGGAACATGGGAGAGAGGGAAGACAAATGTGCCACATATCAAGAACCATGAACTCCACTCACCCACACATTTACAACACAAAGATGGAACTTGCAAGCACAAATACACACAACATGCCAAAAAACAAATGGAAAGCCAAGACTACAAATAAAACTTGCTAGGGA
The DNA here is from genome assembly GCA_019776745.2 of Taxus chinensis. Lineage (NCBI taxonomy): Eukaryota > Viridiplantae > Streptophyta > Pinopsida > Cupressales > Taxaceae > Taxus > Taxus chinensis. The sequence continues at coordinate 58,020 of JAHRHJ020000182.1, forward strand.
AGACAAAATGTGCCACAAAACACATTCTATTGCTTAAAATATGCACAATTCCATTACATTAATGGTAGAAGGTGAAAAAATTACATTGCAGAGGCTTAAATTTGAGGTCTGGAACTCATGGGAAGTTGGCCACCATTTTGGCATGGTGCCACTACTACAAAGAAAAGATCAAGAACCCCTTCAAATGGGAGAATTTTACATATATATAGAAAAATAGAGTCTTACCTACTAGACATTAATTTCCTAACAGGTAGTTGAGCTACCTGAACTACCAATTTTGCTCATAGTTTGATGCTCATGTTGACAACAATTGCACCTTCCTTCCTCTTCTTGGTGAGTTATGGAGCTTAATCACTTCACTGGACATGTGGAATACACAGTAACTAGTGTCGGTTGACGAACCATCGTTGGTCACCCATGGACTGGTATTAGTCAAGCAAGGAGGAACCGACATCGGTTAAGGCTAACTAACATCGGTTTCCTGTGCATGACTATTATAATTAAGTTGTGGGAATTAGATCTATCTTTAGTTGTAAAGTGAATCTAATGGTTGTAATTGCATAGCTAAAGTGCCCTAAGATTGTAGATGCATATATAAGCATAAAGCTAGGGTTTAGAAGAGAGAATTCAATTGAGAATTAAGAGAAGTTTCCTTTTGAGAGAGAAAAAGAGAAATTTGTAGAGAAGAAAGTACATAGGACATCCAAGAAGGTGTGGAAGATTGCAAATCTTCATTGTATTTCCTCTGTGATAATAAATTGGTTGTTTCTTGGTGGACGTAGCCCACACTGGGTGAACCACGTTAAATCTTGTGTATTGTTTCTTCTTGTTTATTTCTGTATTGATTGATTTTATGCTTAGATCTGATTAATATATCTGTACAACCGGTGTGCTAACCCCAACAACTGGTATCAGAGCATCTTTGTTTGAGGGTTGTGTGTGTTGACAGATTTACTCACAGAGGGATTTCTGATTGAGTGGGAGAAAAGCAATGGGAGAAGAAGGAAAATTCAGAGTAGATAAATTTGATGGTCGTGACTATCTATTATGGAAGATGCAGGTGGAGGATTATCTGTATCAGAAAGATTTATACTTACCGTTGGATGAGAAGGCAAGACCTGCAAAGATGACTGATGAAGAATGGAAAATTCTTGATAGAAAGGCTCTGGGATCTATAAGATTGATCTTGGAAGCATCTGTGGCTTTGAATATTACCGAAGCAGGATCTACGGTAGAGTTGATGAAATCTTTAGCAAATCTATATGAAAAACCTAGTGCTTCAAATAAAGTTTATTTGATGAAAAAATTGTTTAATTTAAAGATGCAAGAAGGTGGATCTGCATCAAGTCATTTGAATGATTTTTGGTCTATTGTAAATCAATTAAAATCAGTTAGTATTCCATTTGAGGATGAAGTGAAAGCACTTTTATTATTATGCTCTTTTCCAGATAGTTGGGATAACTTGGTAATGGTTGTTAGTAATACAACGTCTGCTACTAATGTTTTAAAGTTTGATGATGTGGTTAGTATAATCCTGAATGAAGAAATACGTAGGAAAAGTACAGGAGAATCATCATCTGGGAATGCTTTGAATGTAGAAAGTAGGGGAAGGTAGAAGGAGAGATCCAAGAGAAAGAATAATGGGAAATCAAAGTCTAAGAATGGCAGATCTAAATCCAGAGGTAGAGGTATAATCTGCTGGAATTGTGGAAAGAAAGGTCATGCAAAGAAGGATTGTTGGTTCAAGGAAAACAAAGAGAATGTAACAGGGAAAGGTAAAGAGGTAAATGTTGTTGCAAAAGAGGTAATGCAAGATGCCCTAATTCTCTCCTTGGATAATAAAATTGAGTCATGGGTTTTAGATTCAGGAGCTTCTTTCCATGCAACCCCTAATAAGGGTTATTTCAGAAATTATGTCCAGGGTAATTTTGGGCATGTTTATTTAAGAGATAATGAACCATGCAATATTACTGGTAGAGGTGAAGTTCATCTTAAATTACAGAATGGAAATACATGGATATTGAAATATGTGAGGCATGTTCCAAGCCTTAAAAGAAATCTAATTTCTGCAGGACAATTGTGTGAAACTGGTTGCATGGTTACACTCACAGCCGAATCTTGGAAAGTTACCAAGGGATCTCTTGTTGTAGCAAGAGGCAAGAAGGTAGGATCATTGTATTTATCTACCTGTATTACTGATTCCTTTTCTATTCTATCTTCTTCATATTCAACTACAAGCATGTGGCACAATTGCCAAGGCCATATGAGTGAAAAGGGAATACAGATCTTAAAGGAAAAGGGTAAGTTATCAGATCTGAAAATGTGTAGATCTTGATTTCTGTGAGCATTGTATTTTTGGAAAGTAGAAGAGAGTGAGATTTCTCAAAGTTGGGGCAACAAAGAAGAAGCATAAATTGGAGCTTGTACACTTAGATGTGTGGGGACCAGCCCAGGTAGCTTCTCATGGAGGATCCCAATACTATGTTACTTTCATTGATGATGCCACAAGAAAGGTATGGGTTTATTGTATTAATTGTAAATCTGATGTTTTTGAAACTTTTAAAAGATGGAAAGCCCTTGTGGAAAATGAATCAAATTCAAAGTTAAAGTGCCTTAGATCTGACAATGGTGGTGAGTACTGCAACAAGGATTTCAATGATTATTGTTCAGTAAATGGAATACACAGAGAAAGGATGGTTCCTAGAACACCACAGGAGAATGGTGTTGCAGAGAGAATGAACAGGACAATCATGGAATGTGTTAGAAGCATGAGAATACATGTTGGATTTCCCTTACAGTTTTGGGTGGAAGTAGTAGACATGTGGTTTATTTGATTAACTGTGGACCTTCAAGTGCACTGAATGGTGGAATACCAGAAGAAGCTTGGACTGGAAAAGAGGTAGATCTTTCTTTTCTTAGAGTATTTGGCTCAGAAGATTTTGTGCATATTGATAAGGAAAATAGAAAGAAATTGGATGTTAAAATCCAAAAGATGTACTTTCATTGGTTATGGCTCTGGTGATTTCAGATTCCAGTTTTGGGATTTAGAAGGTTCTAAGATAATTAGGAGTCGTGACATTGATTGGAATGAAAAGAGAATGTACATGGATCAAGTTTTGGTACCCAAAGGTGAACCTGGTGGAGAAGTTTGTGGATGAAAATGAACTCTCAGATTTAAAATTAACACCTACAGGTTTACACAGTAACTGGTATCAGTTTACCCCTGACCGACATCGGTCCCCTGTACCGGTGTCAGTTACAGAAGAGACAGACCGACGTCGGTTAGCCGAACAGTGTCAGTAGAAGGTGACCAACATCAGTCACTGTCAGAAGTAGATACAAATCTACAGTGATGAGCAGATTGAGCCTCTGACACCCCAAATCTCAGTGAGAAGGTCACAAAGGGTAAGTAGACATCCAGAAAAATTTTCACCTTCCTTGTCTTATTTATTATTGACTGATTAGTGGTGAACCAGAAAGCTTTGAAGAAGCAATGCAGGATAAATCCCACAAGCAGTGGGAGCATGACATGAATGAGGAGATGGAATCCTTAGAGCAGAACCAGACATGGAATTTGGTTAAGTTTCCAGCAGGTAAAAGAGCATTGCAGAACAAGTGGGTTTACAGGATCAAGGAAGAAGAGGGTGGACAGAAGAGATACAAGGCAAGGCTTGTAGTAAAGGGATTTACACAGAAAATAGGTATTGACTTTGGTGAAATATTTTCTCCTGTTGTTAAGATGACTTCTATTCATACTGTATTGAGTTTAGTTGTAGTAGAGGATTTGCATTTAGAGAAACTTGATGTCAAGATGACATTTCTTCATGGTGATTTAGAGGAAGAGATTTATATGAATCAACCACTTGGGTATGAAGTCAAGGGTAAGGAGAAACTTGTGTGCAGATTGAAAAAGAGCCTATATGGGCTCAACAAGCTCCAAGGCAATGGTATATGAGGTTTGATAGTTTCATGCATGAGCATGGGTATTTGAGATGTGAATCTGACCATTGTGTTTATTTCAAGATGCTTGGAAATGGGAGCTATATTATTTTGTTACTGTATGTGGATGATATGCTTATTGCAGGATCTAGTATGCAGGACATTGGTGAGCTTAAAGAAAATCTAGCTCACACATTTGCAATGAAGGATTTGGGAGCTGCAAAGAGAATCCTTGGCATGAAAATTCACAGAGACAGGAAGAACAGGAAGTTGTATTTGTCTCAGGAGCATTATATCAATAAGGTGTTGGAAAGGTTTAATTTACAAAATTCAAAACCTGTAAGTACACCTATGGCTGGACACTTCAAATTGAGAAAAGATCAGTGTCCTACATCACATGAGGAGGTTGAGTACATGGCACGAGTTCCGTATGCTTCAGCAGTTGGGAGCTTGATGTATGTTATGGTTTGTACCAGACCAGACATTGCACAAACAGTGGGAGTTGTGAGTAGATTTATGGCTAATCCAGGTAAAGAGCATTGGAAAGCAGTCCAATGGATTCTCAGGTATTTGAGAGGAACATCCAACATGCAGTTATGCTATGGAGGGTCAGATACTTCTTTACGTGGCTATGTGGATTCAGACATGGCTGGTGATTTGGATGGAAGAAGGAGCACCACTGGATATGTTTTCACAGTAGGTGGCATGACAGTTAGTTGGATTTCTAGATTGCAGAAGGTTGTGGCCCTGTCTACTACAGAGGCTGAGTATGTTGCAGCTACAGAAGCTAGCAAGGAGATGATATGGATGAGCAGGTTCATGGAAGAGTTGGGAAAGGAGCAAGAGGATTGCAGATTGTACAGTGATAGTCAAAGTGTAATTCATCTGGAAAAGAACTCAGTGTTTCATTCTAGAATGAAACACATTCAGTTGAGATATCACTTCATATGACAGGTATTGGAGGATGGGCAACTGAAGTTGGAGAAAATTCATACAAAGGAGAACCCTGTGGATATGCTAACGAAGCCATTGGAAAAGGAGAAGTTGGAGCTACACTCCACTTTTGTTGGTCTTCGAGTTTGAGACTTGAAGAGGGAGAAACAGGCCAAGGAAAGGATCAGAGGAAGGAGTTGTATGGTACAGTGCAACAATTTATCTCCAAGTGGGAGATTGTTGAGTTGTGGAGCTTAATTGCTTCACTGGCATGCTTTTACAGACTTGCTGGAATACACAGTAACTGACGTTGGTTGACGAACCACCGTCGGTCACCCATGGACGGTATTGGTCAGGAAAGGAGGAATCGGTTAGGGCTAAACATCGGTTAAGGCTAACCGACATCAGTTTTCCTGTGCATGACTATTATAATTAAGTTGCGGGAATTAGATCTATCTTTAGTTGTAAAGTGAATCTAATGGTTGTAATTACATAGCTAAAGTTCCCTAAGATTGTAGATGCATATATAAGCATAAAGCTAGGGTTTAGAAGAGAGAATTCAATTGAGAATTAAGAGAAGTTTCCTTTTGAGAGAAAAAGAGAAATTTGTAGAGAAGAAAGTACAGGACATCCAAGAAGGTGTGGAAGATTGCAAATCTTCATTGTATTTCCTCTGTGATAATAAATTGGTTGTTTCTTGGTGGACGTAGCCCACACTGGGTGAACCACGTTAAATCTTGTGTATTGTTTCTTCTTGTTTATTTCATTTAAATGACTAATTCCATTGGGTAGGTTGTATAAATTTATCCTAGGGGGGTAAATTTGGGACAAAAATCACCTTTTAACACTTTGGGTTGGCCTTTCAGTTTCCAATAAAAAAATTCAAACAAGGAAACCATATATATATATACACACACACACACACTTCTTATAAATAAGGGGCCAAACACTATAAATATTATCTATCACCATATAAGCTTGCACAAAGGAAAAAGATCACTAAAAATCACACATCTACCAAATTTATACAAATGACAAGGGTTTTATTGATCTACATACACTGCATAGGAGGGGATTTTATTATATTCCATCACACACATTTTGCATACTCGGGAAAAATCTAGATCTATCATATTATCATCATGTAAATTACAAAAGAGAAACCTAGGGCACAAGACACAGATACACAAACATGGAGAGCTACATGGAGTATGAGATGTAGTTCAATTCTTGGTCGGAAGTTCACTCTTCAGGTGATCGCCGAGGTCATTCAAACTCCATACTCTATATATTTTTTATTATATTTGATTTGGTTTATGGGAATGTGCATGCAGTCATTTGTTTTGCAAGTTACAGGTGTGACTGATGAGGTAACAATGGAACTGGAGTGATAAAGAGAAAGTAACAACAAAGGCCTTCTAACCCAGAAAAGGTCATTTTATTAGGAAGAATTAGAGAGTAGACCCTACACTTGACTGCCATTGGTCGTCTTGGGTAAAAAAGAACTTGTATCAGTCATTCCCCAACTTGGGGGGATCATATCATCCTGTGCAAAACTTCTGTCATATAATATTAAAAAACTGGAAAATCATGCATGATCCTCAAAGCCTTTGCAACATAGCGAGTTGTGCACCGAAAGGCACTTCATTTGCTGAAGGGGAAAACAAACCTACTACGTACTCTACCCTTACTACTCTACTACACAAGGAAAGAGAATCTAAACAACACCTACTTCGCTAGGAGACAATTGACTTTGCAAGCTAAAACTAGGTGGTCTTATGTACTTAATTTGGAATAACATGGCCTTTGCATACGAGTGAAAACATTCTCTTTTGCATTGGATTTTCACTCATTCCTTGCACCAAGTGATCATCTACACGAAAAGTGTATCCACCTTCTAGAGTGTTGACTGACCTTGGGGGGGAGGGTGTTATTGCTGACCTGGGGACCTCGAGCTCTTCTCCAATACTTTGAAATGAATCTTACTATTACTCTCCCCCTCCCCCCCCCCTAATTCACTAGGAGAGAGAACTATTTCCATATACCTTACTGGGAAAAAGGGTATTTTGGAACCAATTGGCTTATTCCTTGTAGGTGTCAAATGAATCCAGCTTCTTTGATAATCCACTTGCATAACGCAGGGTTAAGTGATGGGGGACAATCCGTATACTTTCCTGGTCTCTCTTCCCTCATGCTTTGAAGTGAATCCATCTAGTTGCCAGGACAACTCGTAATGGCCTAATTTCACATGCTCCAAATTCTGCCCAGATACCTTCCTGAGAAAGGGGAGTTTGCACCAACAAGGTGCTGAGTCCTTGTTGCGGATCACAAAAACTCAGAGGATGAAGGGCATCCCCCATCATAGACTGGGGACTCGATTCTCTTTACAATTTCAGGTTTCGAGAGGGTTTGGGAGGGAGATTTGTTCTAGAGATAACCTCTACATTTACAATCTATTTACGGATAATTGCACAAACTACCGTCTCACAGTTTTACCAATACACTATCCATCTTTAAACTTCCATAAATAGTGACCTTCTGGAATCTTTTCTTCCAATGGGTTAATCCACAGTCTTTATGTCCTCTCCTCCTCATCATCACCCAAATGAATTTTTTTCAAGACAAACTCATCCGATTATCCCTTCATGACGTGTAATTGTAGAATATGGGATATTTAATTCTTGGGTATCTCCTCCATGGATTAACTCATTGTGAAGTTAGTGTGTAGTAATAGGGGCGCGGGGGTTAGAAGAGAGATTCTAGTAAGTATTAAACTTAGTCAGTTTTTTAAGTGATTGAAAAGCTAGTAGAATTCCTCACTAATATTGCTTTTGACAAAATCCTATAATTTGAGTTCATGAATTTTTGTAATGTCATTTTTTAAGAATTATCATAGCTCTATTGGATTACAATCCTCCTTGGGCTCATAGCCGCATGGGCTTGCTCGGCATTTAGAGTGGTTTTCTCCTCCTCTAAAATTTATGGTATTTTATGGTTGGACACTCCAGTCGTATTTTAACTCAAAATATATCTAGTATTTAAATTCAGGGGGCACACTCATGTGGATTTAAACTAATGATTTATTAAGTTGAGCAAGACTCGATCTTCTAATAGATATTATCCTCTAATTATATATGCTTTATCAATCGCCGGACCTTAGAGATTTAAATGCATAATTTAGAACATAAGAAGGGGATCTTCAATCACACTTTATGGGTTACAATGACTTTATTAGCATTTAATGATTATCCTTGAAGCTAATACTTGAAACAATCTTAACTTGTTTAGATCCGCCGGCAGTATGAATTAAGTTCTCTTCTTCATGTCTTTCCCAAAATGGATTCTTGGTGAATTACCATGAACCTAGGTGTGGGCTGGTTGGACAACTATGCGACTTTACCAAGTTTGAGATCAAACGTTTAGTTCGAATAAAAGCAAAGGTTCAATTACAATGTTGCCGGCAGATTAGGATTTTTGAAGACTGTACTTAGGATGAGATAACTTTTTGTTTTTTTTGACTGGGACATATTGTCCCCAATATGTTGTAGTAAGGGGAACTTAATATAGAATCCGTAGTACAAAAACAAACACCAAGAATTGAATTATCGGTGTCCAAATGGCATGGTTTGAGGTATAGGATGGGAGGGTCCTATAAATGGTAATGTCCCAAAAGGATCATCCCATTGACATGGTTTGATCTAACGGAATGCAATATTTGGATCAAGCCCTTCATATTTCAAAACAGAACCACCTTTATTTTTTATGACATTGTGATAGTTAACACTCGGAAAAAGCCATGATAAAGTGAGTAGCTTAATGAAATCTACTAATACCATAAGGGTATGATCAATTGTAGGCTTCTTAAACTCCAATCATGGATATGCCATCATTATACTAGAATTCGGGCAATCTCATCGGCATAGAATACCTTGATGCTCTCAAATTATTGATAAGGTCCATCTAATCAAGATAACCATTTTTTGCAAACCCTAATGATTATATCAATATGCTACTAATAACTAGATAAGCTAACTAACATAACTAAGTGAGTGTGATTTTCGTATATTACATAGCTAAAATGGGTTCTAAACTACATAGATTGAGTATTTGGGACCTATGACACTTCAGATTCCTAGATGATCCCCCCCTCTATATCATTAAAATGTTCAATTGACCTATGCATAGGATAGCTTAATCAGTCACTTCAAAACAAAATATTTGTTCACTTAAAGACTGATAAATGAATGAGATAAATATGCTAAAAGAAAAACTCCATTCTAGATGGACAATAATAGGGCAGGATGACTTGTATGATGAAGCGATACATTAATCCCTAAATATATTCTCTCTTATATTGATCTCATCGAATATGGCTGCAAGAGATTCCCCAAACATATGATGGCCTCTAGGGAACTGATCAATCAAAAATGGCCTAGTAATATTATGTGGCAAGTGTGTGGGCTCAGTTAATATCCCCTCATTCATAGTCAATGGAATATTTGTTTCGCTACTAAGAGTCAAGTCTAAATGGCGGGTATACTATAATGACATCTACAATTAAGCCCATTTTAATGGTAGGGGTTATGCACAAGGTAAAACAATTACAGATGTCCCAAATTGGTAGAAGATTCTCAGAATACCAACACCCTTGTCCTATTATAGGAATAAGACATGATATTGATGGAGTGGTTCAACATGGACCTTAACGTGTCTCCCAGTGTGGGGCTACGTCACCATGATACAAGCCAGACTACACACCTCCAAAGAGACTTTGCACCAAGGAAAGACCTTCCATTCAATTCTTTAAAACTACCGTATATTTTAGTCTAATAAAGCATTACATCACCAAGAATTCCTCTGGATGGAAGGGCCTTATGTATTAGTCACCACTTTTAACTCCTTTAAAAGATGAGGCACCAGAAAAGGGTGAATGTCTAAGTTATGGAAACTGGGGAAATGCCTCATAGAAGGGCTGAATATCATTCACGAATTTCAGTGCACACATCTAGAGTCATTTTCCTTGTGAATTAACATGATGGATAAAAATGATACTGTGAAATTCTAAAAAATATATACAGTCATTGTAAAGAGTGGTAAATTAAACATAAACATACAATAATAAAAAGCTAATGCAATAAATGATTGTCAAGAAAGAGTCCCTTAGAGAGGTACAAATGACTGGGCGAATCCTCTACCAATTTGATATGCAAACAAAGATGTAGAAACCCAATTGATGAGTCAACTGTCATAATACAGAAGTTTAAGGATGTGCAGAGCTGTACTGAAGTATCATTGAGGTGTTCCTAATTGGTGATTTTAGGAGATCCCAGGCTTGAAGAGCCTAGGGAGGTACTGTACAATACCTGATAAAGCTAGATTTTTTTCTAATAAATTTCCTTAGTTTGTTGATTTCTCTCGAGAGGGGATGATTTTGTGAGACTCAACCAACTTGTTAGTGAGTGAAAGTTGATGTCCTCCCTGATCAATTTAGAGCCCTTTGCATACGTGGATTAAGAACATAGAGTTGAATGACCCTCTGTTTAATCAGTCTGAGGTCCACAAACATTTGAATATGTAATAATGAGGATCTTGTTCTTAGAACCCTAAAATACCTTTTCATCTCATAGTGACTATGCAAAGTCCAGCTCTGGATCCACATTGATGAATTCATATTGATTGTGTGCACTTATAGAACAATGTTGGAATAAAACCTTTGAGTAAGTCTATGACCCATAATGGATTCAAGATAGCTCCTTTGAATGGACTTTCATGCCAAGAGGCATATGCAATCATTTTAATAGTTGTAATTGAAAATTAGATGTGAAAGCCGCAACCTGTCCCATGAGTAAGCATGATGTTAGCCAGAAATGATCCAGGTGAGTGGTGGAACATTAGTTATGTGCAACTAAGAAATAAGAGCCTCTGATGCATGCAAAGGAACGACAGTGGCCAAGGTATACATTGATTAACCAATGAGTCATGTCACTTTTTTATCTATTTTGGTAAGAGATAAGTTATTAAATATTTTTAGAGGACACTTAGGATTTTCATTGTCAAATGAGATAGGGGAGAGCGGTTGTAGGGCACCTGGAAGATCAATTTGACCATCGTCAATTCAAACCCTGAAGAGAGTCACAATCAAAAGCAACGATCGTTGGAGTCAATCCTACACATTGATGATAATCGTAATGTGAACACATCATCAAAATTATGCCCTCATGGTTGAGAATGGATCAACTTGTAGGAAGGTAATGTAATAAGGTTACTATTGACTAGTACATTTGGCTAACAAAAATTGCAGAGGGGATGAAACCTGGGAAAATATATGCCTGACCAAATTACTGAAACTATTTTATATAGATTTGCGGTGATGGTAAACTTTTTTGCTTCATCAGAGGATTTAGCTGTAGATATCCTTCTTTGAATGTGGACAACTATGAAATTGAAACAACTATGGATGACCAATGTTTTCTATTGGTAGATCCTGTAAGTTTTTTATAGCTAATAGAATTTTTGTTCTTTTTCACGAAGCTTGAGAGTATGAAAAAGTTGTGTTCACACTGAAGGATAATCTAAAGAGTCAAACACTCTCCTGAAGAGGAGGTAATATAATCTGAATGCCCAAACAGGGCTTTTGAAACAACATTCACAAGTCTCTTAGACCTTGATTAATCTAGGTTGTTTTATAACACAAGGACATATTCCGACAAGTGGTCATTAGACCCTTGTTTTTTGGAGTTGTTCAATGCAAGTTGTAGCTTTAATAGGTGATCTTCATGAGCCAATGTGAATAGAGAAGTGAGCAAGAAAAGTAATTTTATTTTGATTGATCTGTGTGAAGGAAATCACCAAATGAACATGGTAGGTTATATGCCTCTTTAATCCAATGCATCACATGATTTCAAAACCATGAGGAAAAAAAATTAGTGAGTATAGTTTGATAATCAACATAGCTCATTATCAATTCAAACATGCTACTGAAAAATGTGAAGGATGCTCTTATGGGTAATCATGGCTTTGACAAATACATGTTGCAACTTTGGGCTGAGAAAAAAATTAGGTATCAGTGCATAGGAAGAAATAGTAGCTCAAAAAGGAGTATGTGCTATTGAAGTAGAATCTAAAGTTTGCGATCCTTAGAAGTAGCGAATCAGAGCTACAATTTCAATTTTCACAATTCCTGGATACCCAAATGTTGCAATCAGGAGTATTCAAGGAATATCCAAGCTACTTAGGTAGGGGTTATAGGAGTCACTGAGTGACGGGAGTGATATTCATAGTGGTTGGAGGAGTTAGAAACACAACTGGGTGGAGTGGAGACCATGCGGAGTAAAATTGAAGCAAGCTTAGAGGTTACAATCACGAGTTCAATTATTTCTTAGCAGCTCTTCAAATTAAAGCATGAAAGACATGAGGAAGATGCGTATCATCTTCATGCTAAATATTGTCAAAAATTCAAATAATGAATCCCTTAAGTTCATACTGGTCAACACATTGTGTATCTTCATCATATGAATTATCAGATCATATGTGTTCTATTTCATGAAGAGGAACACCATGGGAATGAAATAAGGGGTTATCATTTCTAACCATATATGTCAAAGTGGTATCAACCTTTTGCACTAGAGATGCGATGAATAAATGGAATATTAAAGCTCACAATATTAAAAACATCCCCAGACATTTATAGAAAAATGGCAACATGACCCATACGGGGGATGGGCATAAGAAGATTAATGGAAAAAGGACACCTAGATTTGCAAAGTTGGGTTCACCAAAATGATTGGCACTAAAAAATGTGGATTTTATAACATATAGTTTAGATCATATAAGTAACATTAGTAAATAGAAGCCTAGGCAAAATAAATATAAGAAATTGACCCAGAAACTAAAAAACCTCTTAGATCAATGTGAAACACTATCTTGCAAAGATCTAGGAGTTCTGAAAGGAGTTCTTAGCTGATGTCGACGAGAAACAACTAGACTATGTGCAGAGAGATGGTTGGAGAAGCTGTCTTTAGAATGAGGATGAATCCAAAAAACTGTGTCGAGTTTCAGAATATCAAGGTAGATCTGGGATATGATGGATTGGGGTGCCTATGAGAGCCATTTTTCATATATGAATATGGGGTGCCTTAACTATTTCTATGAAATGTAAGTTTTAAATTCCTAACTGTAAGTGTCATCTAAGTGAAATTCAACCTATGGTCTTCACTTCTTACCGCACTAATTTGCTAGATTACACATGATATCAGAGGGAAACCAGAATTCACTCCAAAGAAATGAAGATGTATACAACCCACAAGATAAGCTAATCAAAGCCATAAAACAAAAGATGTATATGAAGGGGTCTCTCATAACATTTCCTCTGGCTAGTGACCAAACGGGTGAACTTACTAACTGAGCCATTACACTACAATCTTAGACATGATGTAGTTATTGTTTGTGTGAAATCAGTCCTTAGGTACTCTTGTGCCAGTCACCACTTTGTAAAAGTGGGAGCTCATAACTATGTGTAGCAAATGTAAGATCATAAGGTGGATGGAATAGTATAAAGCGGCTTCCCTCTTTGATGTGAGATGCATATGAACTAACCTTGTCCCTTGTTATGGAGCTATCCAAGGATGACACCCCAAATGAGAGGTTTGCCTTAGATGAAGCAACCTACTAGGTGATGGGAGTAGTTACTAGTGATTTTTCCCTCTTTTATTGGTCTCATAACTTTGTATTTTGTGGTTCTTCTCTTCATCTAAATTTAATGAATTAAACCCCGAAGAGGCTGACCACTAAAAATAAAGAATGCTCAAATGGCTAGAAAGTGCCCAAAATATGGATATAAAGTGGAAAAAGGATCACGACGCCTCGATTAGGACCAGGGCACCTGTGGGTGCCCTAGTACTAGCCCAGGTGCCCCATTCAAGGATAAAATGATGTAAAAATGACAAAAAAGACTATGTCTATATGTGTGGGAGGTCAACAGTGACGATAGAAAGAAAAGTAAAATGGCCAGAAGACAGCCATGGTCTAAATTGAGGACTTTCTCACTCAAAAACCATATGGATAGTAGTCTGAGACCGAGACTACATAATACCCAAAGTTGCATGATTAGTTTCACTACAACATCATTATACCTCATTCCGATTGTAAAATGCTCTTTGAATCCATGCTACAACATTGAAGTGAAAGAACCACACATCCATGTAAATATTTTAATGTACAGGTTAGCAATTCAAACTTGACCCTCGAGCTAGAGATGGTCACTTTGAGAGCTCAATGAAGCCTAAAACCTCATTAACATTTGAAATACATACTTTTTAACTACCCTGAATTGTTTCTCAAACGTACACTAAGATAACCTCTATCTATGGTCCATTAGGTTGTGTTAAGGTGAATGAAGTATATATGTCTGCGATGGATGAAAATATTGATGAATGCCATGGTTTTGTACACAAATGTGTCGGTGATGGAGATCTACGTAATGTGGAGTACAAAGGTGATGGACAACTATGTGGAATAAAAAAGGTGGTGATTGACGTCGATATGTAAGTAACCATCCTATGAATGGGCACTAACCATGTGTAGTACTTAGTGAAAGCTTAAGGCTGAGGTCGTCTAGATAATGCGCAAGTAGGTGAACTAGGAGTAGATTTGCACTTCGAGATTAGCATATAATGCGATCTCCTAGATGAAGTAGGGTGTGTGATAACTAATCCTTCGAGGAGATGCCAACCATGGAGCAAAGGGAAGTACCAAGACACCATCAATAGAGGATCAACTTGATTATTGTGAATAAATTTAAGTCAAAAATGATTCATAGAGATGATAGACTAATAACTTAATGAAATTAATTGAGACTAAGAAGCAAGGTCATGTCTACCCATAAACTATTTTTCTAATGAGGAAAGGGACAAACATAGTAAGAGGACCAACCATAACATGTAGGTATATGACACCAAAGGGTTTGTACATAGGGACAATACAACTAATGATAGAGGTAATTGATAGCCTTAAGAAGTTGAATATAACATGCACTAATGTGGGGCCCTGATGGGTCAACCTTAGTATTATTGATCAAGAGGTCAAGCCTTAGGGCTTGATGATTTCAATATGTAAGTGATTAGATTGAAATTCACATGGTGATGATCATAGTTACCTTGAAATATATGGTGGTGGAAAAGCATCAGATGTTTAACTAAGAAATCAAGATCTCTAATGTAGGAGAAGGCACGACGTGATATACATGATTAGCCCACCCTGAACTGTTGTTACTTTCTCCTAAGCATACAAGTGTTGATATGTGATTTCTTGTAAAAGGATGTGTTCCTCGATTCAGAAATCATGCTTGATATGTACTGAATTTCTTGCAGATTGCAGATCTTGACTGAGTCAAAATATGAATAGACTCTTTTATTTATTTCATTTTGTGTCTGAATATTAATCTGATCACGGAATGAATTATAGAGATATTCATCTATAATATCTAGACTTGGATCAGTGGAATTGATCCAAGTAATGCTTTAAATCTGTTTGTGATAAATTAGATCACAGACCTTGAACAGGTTGCAAGGTATGGAAGCATTGATTAAGCTGGTCAGGAGTATGACTCAGGCTGATCTTGAGAAATGAATTGGTTCCCGATATGGAGGTATATCTGGAAGGTCTCGGACGTGGACCAGGTAATAATTCTGTCATGTATATTCTGTAGCCTAACGGCTATAGGAGTAATCCTGTTCGGAGATGCATGATTTTAGGTCTTTTCTTGGCATATAAAATGTTATACCTAACTGGAATTATTAATGGTTAGTAACCTAAAACTAAAACCTAACCTAGGGGTTAGATTATTGTTAATCTAACCTAGACCTAGGCTATGTGTTAATATCCTAAGTTAGTATCTATGTGTAAATTGGTTAGTATGGGTATTACCCTAAATTCTAACCTAAGATACTAACCTAACTAATGAGGAGATTATGAAAAGGGGCCTATGGAAGGGGGTGCGAACCATGGGCGGCGTTTTCTATGGCAATTAATGCTGGGGATAAGGATGAGGGACAGGTCATGGCGGAGGTTTAGGCGACGGCTAACCTGTGCAGACGTGGCAGGTCGCTAAGTTTGGAAATGAGCATGAGTTGTAGTTGGACTGTCGCCAATTCTGGCGGTCGGTGGAAGTTGAGTTTAAGCGGGAAAGTTGGTTTAATGACATTCAATGTTCTAGGGAGACGAGCTCGGAACTCGCGAGAAGGCATGCAAACGGGAAGTTGAAGGTTTGTTTGGTTTGTCGCGATTTTCGGTCTTCTCTCTCTCTCTCTGCTTGTTTACTGGTTCTTCGCACCAGTTCTCCTTGAGTTGCATGGCAAGAATGAATTTCTCTGGCTCTTTTCTCTGTCTTGGAAGATATATATGTGATGGAGACAGCGAAATTTTGTTGGTCGCTTTATCGAGGAAAAAGAAAAGGAAGTTTGAGCTCTTCCTGTGGTCTGCTTCGGAAATTTGATCAAAATACAGGCATGTTAGGCCCTAACCTTTAAATATCTTGCTGTCTTTCAAGTGCTTTCATTAGAACAACTCTGTTCAAATGTTTTGTGAAAATTAGATGAATTTTCTATGGAGATCTTGTTTGATTTTTGGCACTGTATCTCTTCTGGTTCGATTTTTCAATTTCCTCTTGATGGGTGTTTATTGAAATCGAATTTCGGCTCTATTTGCTTTGAGTATTCATTCTGGCTTATACATGTGAGGTATTTATATTATAAAAGTTTGAGTGTTCGGCCTGTTTGGCGTGAGCCCTTAGAATATACCTGTGTGTAGTATAAGACCACTGTATGTTTTTGATTTGTGGTCGCTGTTTCTTGTTATGGAAACTGTATGGAATGATTCTGATGAATACTGTAAGATTGATCAGTATTATTGCTTCTTTGGGAACTCTGTCGTGGGATTTGTTGACAGCGACTAATGATACTTTCGGGTTTCATTTGTTTTCAAATTTTTGGCTTGGAACAGGCAACTGTTGTGTTACCGTAGTCTTTACGACCCAGCGGAAGTGTTTTCCTTGTTATTGTGGAAACGGGATTATTGTTGACTGTGTATAATATTGTTACATCTATACTTTATTATAACGACTCAGTGGAGTCCTTGATTGAATATATATAGCTATCTACTGTTGTGGATGTAGATTCATCCTTGTGTTTTGTTATTTGATTTCGTGGAAGCCTTATAGAGAAAGGAACAGGCCTTCTGACCACGGTTATTTGCAATAAATAATGAGTATAGATTTCCTGGGTATGTATTGCATTTCTTTGTGAAAGCTGTTTGAAAGTTTCGAAGCGGCTCAGTTGATTTCCTTGCTTGAAATGGGTATTCGATTTGCTTCACTTGTTTCATTCTGAATGTTTGCCATGAATGGCATAGATGGATTTATCAACCAATTTCATAGTACATTGCTGTAGGGTTCAGTGGTTATCAGTACAAAACCATTAACAGTTTACAGTGTGAATATATAGATTTATACTGTTGTGAATTGGACGACTATGAGGAGTCGATTGAATGATTCATTTTATTTTTGAGCCGAATAAAGTTAAGTTGTTGGTATTTTATGTGCCGGCGACTTAATGGAATAACATGTATTTCGATCTTGTTATTGCGATTGGAATTCCTTCGTGTTTCAGGGATTTTGAGGTACAGATTCTTAGGTGGACATGTACGTCTTCAACCTGTACAAATTTGTGTAAAAAGGTTGGCAGAGTTCAGTCGGGTTCTTGGTTTGAAATCAGAGATTAATCTGTTCGTCTGATTCTTATTATGCTTCGTTGATGAACATCAGTATGAATTCATATGCATTTGCTTGAATTGTTACCTCCGTTTGAATCATTTGGAATTCTGGAAAGGTAGCTGGTACTTCTGTCTCTTTCTGAACTTGACTTTGGACACTGTCTTTGTCACTGTTGAGATCCTTGAGTATGGATGACTGTTTCGTGTTCTGACCTTGTTTGGGTAAGTCGCGAATATCACACTAAGACTTGCATGCGCCAAGGTAAGGATCGATTGGTTGTATTCATTTCTTTTACTTCAGTCCGATTTTGACTGAGCAAGAATAAGTATGCTATGTTCCTTTCCATTTATTCAGTCCGATTTGACTGAGCATGATTTGGAAATACTGTGTGGTCAACATAGCATAGTTCCTAGGAAACCTTAAATTGCTTGATGCAATAAGGTTGTTGTTTTCAGCGATACGCTTGTAGTTTCTTGTTTTCAACTTGTGTCAAAGCCTTACTGTGTAAAAGGAACTAGCATTGGGCTTAGGGTTGATACATGAATTGTTGATGTGTTAGTTGCTGTACAGGAGTTTTGCTGTGTTTCTATTTCTTGATTTAGAACAGCGATCTTGCTTGTGGCTTGTTTAACTTGTTCATTTATATACTGGTTGAATGTTTTTATATGTAAGGACGGTACAGTGATGAACTTATGTGAAAGGAAGTATGAATGGATAGGTTCTTTCTCTTCCTTTATTTAATACTTGTTGATATTTATCTAACAGTGGGAAATTGTTTTGTAACATATTGGTGGAATTCCGAATTGTTATGTTGTTTCCCTTTTGGAAGAATGAAACGATCTGACCAATGTTGTGATTTTGGATTCAATGATTGTTGTGTACATTCGTTCCTTGATTCTTTTAATATTTGATGAAATATTAGAAAGTGATTAAGACTATTTGTAACAATGATAGAGTTACATATTTGTAATCATTCTGTATTACAAGGACATAGTCTGAATATGTTTACTTATTTGGATATTTGATCTCATTTAAACAGGGTGTTTAATGAAAACAATTGATGGATTGCAATTGTTTTAAAAGTTAGTGCTTATCATGCTCAGTTCATTGAACTGACTCATGTTGACTATTTTTGCAGATGGTTGCCGTAAGAGGTAAAAGCAATGCAGATCTGACAGGCTGATCAGATTGTTTATTTGATTTATAATGAATTACAGCTTGATTTTATAGATGTACTATATGAGAAAAGATGTTTCTTTTCCGTTAAGCATTGTATCAAGTATGCTGTTGCATAAAATGTAATTGTATAGTTTTGAAAGGAATGGAAATAAGTGTTTGATACTTATGTGTTGTATTCTATTTCTGAAAGTTGACCTTCTTCGGTTTATGTAACGAAGGGGCATTGTTATCATTGTATAATATGGATGCTTTTGTGATTGACAATGAAAGCTTGCAAGAAAATGAGATTGAATTCTTATGAGTATTTAGAAGTTCTAATCTGTTCTAGCGAAAGCAATATTGGAATTAAATATTTGTCTTTCTAGAAGATAGGTTAAAAGTGAGCCTAAAAGAGAACGCTAAACAAACTGGATTAAATTACTAATCCCTAGTCCTAAGTATGACAGGACAATATTAAATTGGATTCTTAATCATTTATATCTTTATACTAAAAAGTATGATATAAATTCAGTTAAGAGAACTGATATGCAAACAAATGGAGTTCAGAAGGCAATCTCAAGCAAAGGTTATGAGATATTGTCCGATTCTGTTGCTTTAGAATCAAGTGTATTCTAATGACTCCTTGATGAGAACTGACCGTAATACCTCTACCATGTAATGGGTTTTATAGAGGAGGGTCGTCTTAAGACGAAGAATCCAGGGATTTGGAAAGGCTAACCTTAGGGAAAAGTCTTTAAAAGTAATTTAAACTCAAGTGCGTAACGCTTGTTACTGAGTAGATCTTTTCGAGGCGGATTTAAAGGTTGACGACATAAGTCAACTGCAGAGTTGTACCTCCGAGAAGATTAGGATCTTCTCGAAGTTACAATAATGCAGATGACTTATGGCGACACCCTTTGCATTGATCGCTAAGATTTACACTTGATTTCGCACGAGTTACCCTGGGACCGATTAAGAACGTGGTCATGTTATAAGGCTGCCTAGGAGATTCGGGGTATCATGACACACTGGTTGAACTGCAAGGTTGAACCAGTATGTCATCATATCCCTAATCCTCGTGGGCATCCATATAACATTATCACCTTGTTAATCTGCCTCCGAGTGATTCAGTTGTGAAAGGAAGGACTGACAGTAGTCAGTATAAGACATTCTATATAACATATGAATGGGGTGAAGGACGTATTCCAGATTGACGAGTATGCCGTTAAGGAATACGAGACATGAACAGTATGTTTCAAATCTTTGGCCAAAGTATCGCAAGCTGCTGATTGCGTTGTCCTAATTCACCTAGTCTAAGGGATGAGATGCCGATGAATAATGGTAACAATTATTCAGTTAGATTCCTTGGACAGAGCATTCTGAATCCCAGATTAGGGAAGAGAACCGCAAGAGTAATGTGTTAAATAAAAACACCGACTCTTATTACTCATGAATAGATCGGTAGATTACCGAGTCATGGAATGAATAGATCGGAGGTACTCCGAGTCATTACAGCTGCATATGGTTGTCTGTTATATAAATGGTTATTTGAATTGTGAGTTCTAAATTATGTATTTAGAACCAGTATGCAATTATCAAAAAAAAAAAAAAAAAAAAAATTGACTTGTTCTATTGTCTAAAATGAGGATGTTACATCTTGGTATCAGAGCTGAAGGTTGCAGCTCTTGGACCTATTGAGTCCATAATCTGATAAAAACCTGAATTTTTCTTGTAACAGAAAATGGTTAGAACAAGGGGGAACGTTGCGAGTAATGCTCCACCTGAAGGAGGAGCGGCAACAACCCAGAAACTTGATGAGATCCTTGCTGCCCTGTTGGACACAAGAGATCGCTTAGCTGTGCTTGAACAGCAGGTGACGGGAAATGAGGAGGATGAAGAGGCTGATAATAATAATCAGCAACCTCCTGAGGACAACCCCGAAATGGGTGTTGATGTTAATGCTGGAAATGCACCTGTCCAACCAGAAAACAAAAAGGCCAGATTGGCAGCAGAACTCACTAATGATATAAAAAGGATAAGTCCACCTAAGTATGATGGCACCACATTAGGAGATGGAGCTGAGAACTGGCTCAGCGAAATGGAGAAGTACTTTGCTATAAGGAACTTCTCAGAGGAAACCAAAGCTATTTGGGGAGCCTATCAGCTTTCTCACGAAGCGTCTTCGTGGTGGGATAGCCGAAAAGCTGAGCTAAACATTGATGAGACCAACATTACTTGGGATCAATTTAAAGGCTATTTTAGGCAACGGTGGCTGCCACAACTTTTCTATGATCAGAAAATGACAGAATTCCAGAACTTAGTTCAAGGGAAGCTAACGGTAACTGAATTCTGGGAGCGGTTTACAAAACTCCTCAAGTATGTACCGCAGTATCAAACTGACGAAAAGTTCAGGATACGGAAATTCATCATGGGATTGAATCCTGTGATAGGGGGAGAGGTCGATGTTCACAGTCCAACCACTATGGAAGGAGTTGTTGAAAAGGCCATAAGGCAAGAACAGAAATTAAAGGCTATTTCTGCTCATAAGGAGGAAGTGCGGAAGAAGACTGCAAACCCTTCTTCAACCTCTCTAGCACCCAGAAAAGGACCGTGGAAAAAGTTTGGAAACAAGAGTAAGTTTCCAGGAGATAACAATAAGAAAGCAGCAGTAAATAAGCCTGCTGGAAATATAAGGGATAATTTTGTTAAAAATTATAATAATGGACAGAAGTCCTATGGAGGACAGCGTGACAATTACAAGGCTGGAGGTAATGCTGAGCCTAAGAAGGGACCTGTAGGAGGCTGCTACACTTGTGGTAAAGATCATTACGCAAATCAATGTCCTTTAAAGAAGGATGATCGTAATCAGCAGCATAAGATACATGCTGCAGTAGCAGACAAGCAAGCTGAAAAGCAAGCAACACCTATAGAAGTTCCGGGTAAGTTATTCGGCATACCTGTCACTATTCTTTTTGATACAGGAGCTACTGAATGTTTTATTTCTAATAAACTTGCTTCTAAACTTAAAAGAAAAGCTGGGAAAATGGATAAATCTTGGACTGTAGAGTATGGTAATAATTCTGTTCATACAGTGAGTATGTGTCTCTTTGGAGCAGTCCTTGATTTACCTAATTTCTCCACGGAAGTTGATCTCTATGTTGCACCTTTGGGATCGTATGACATTATTATTGGTGTCAATTGGTTAGCTGACCATAAAGCAAAGGTAGATTGCTATGAAAAGAACATAAAATGTTTAGATGATCAGCTGGAATCAGCAGAGATTCAAGGTGTGAAACGAGAAATTTCAGTTAGAAAACTGTCAGCTATGCAGCTTAAAAAGGCTAAGAATAAAGGATGTACTCTTTATGCAGTAAAGATATCTGAATCTTCAGAAGAAGATGGTGATTACATGAAGCAAATTCCACTGTTACAAAGTTTCAGGGATGTTTTTCCTGAGGAATTACCAGGGTTACCACCCAAGAGAGAATTTGATTTTACCATTGAAATCAAGCCTGGAACTGAACCTATTTCCAAGGCGCCTTATCGGATGACTACTACTGAGTTAGTCGAGCTTAAGGCACAATTACAAGAGCTTTTGTCTAAAGGATTGATTAGACCAAGTGTTTCACCTTGGGGAGCACCTGTGATATTTGTGAAAAAGAAGGATGGAACACTAAGGCTGTGTATTGATTATCGGATGTTGAACAAAGCAACAATCAAGAACCGATATCCACTTCCTAGGATCGATGATCTGTTTGATCAGATGCGTGGAGCAGCGGTTTATTCTAAGATAGACCTTCGATCTGGTTATCATCAGTTAAGGATTAAAGAGGAAGATATTCATAAAACAGCTTTCCGAACAAGGTACGGACATTATGAATTTACAGTTCTACCCTTTGGGTTAACTAATGCACCCGCAGCCTTTATGAATTTAATGAACAATATTTTTCAAGAATACCTGGACAAGTTTGTACTTGTATTCTTGGACGATATTCTCATTTATTCTAAGAGCGTTGAAGAGCACAATGAGCATTTGAAGATAGTTTTGGGAATTTTGAGAAAGAGAAAGTTGTATGGTAAGTTATCCAAATGTTCTTTCTTTGATTCAGAAGTTCACTATTTGGGTCATGTCATAAGTAAAGAAGGAATCGCTGTAGATCCTTCAAAAATAGTGGCAATAACTGAGTGGCCTGCACCAAAGAATGTGCACGAAGTAAGAAGCTTCATGGGTCTTGCAGGTTACTATAGAAAATTTGTAAAGGATTTTTCTAAGGTAGCTGCACCAATAACTTCATTGCAGAAGAAGGATAAGAAATTCATGTGGAATGACAAGTGCGAAGCGGCTTTCAAAAGTCTGAAAGACCAGTTGACTTCTGCACCTATATTGGCTGTACCAGACCCTAATGGGAATTTTACTGTTGTAACGGATGCTTCTGGGGAAGGCCTTGGAGGTGTTTTGTTACAAAATGATCAGGTCATAGCTTATGAAAGTAGAAAACTTAAGTTACATGAGCTGAATTATGCCCCTCATGATTTGGAACTTGCTGCCATTGTTCATGCGCTTCAAGTCTGGAGACACTATTTACTTGGAAAACCTTTTGAGTTGAAAACTGATCACTTGGGACTGAAATATATTTTTACTCAGCCCAATCTGAATGCCAGACAAAGAAGGTGGTTAGAATTTTTATCACAATATGACTTTGATATTAGCTATATCAAAGGGAAGGAGAATAGAGTAGCTGATGCTCTAAGTCGTAGGAGGCACATTTCTGCTCTTATAACATTGAGAACTCAGTTTAAAGACGAGGTAAAAAGTGCCTCAGAATCAGATGCATACTTCCAGCAAGTAAAAGCAGCGCTTGCTGCAGAACCTAAGGATAAAAGGTATGAAGGTTTTCATTTTGATAATGAAGGAATCTTGCGTTATGAAAATAGGGTATATGTACCTGTGCTGAATGATTTGAGAAAGAAGTTGTTAGTTGAATTTCATAATTCACCTTTCTCTGGACACCCAGGTATCACAAAAATGCTAGCTGATTTGAAACAGCAATACTTCTGGAAAGGTATGAAAAAGGATGTGATAAATTTTGTGACTCATTGCCTGGAATGTCAGCGGGTGAAGGCAGAGCATATGCACCCTGCTGGACTGTTATATCCTCATAGCATACCGCAGTACAAATGGCAAGTAATAACCATGGATTTTGTACAAGGACTACCTATGTCCAGGAATAAGCATGATGTTATCCTGGTAGTTGTAGATAAACTGACTAAGGTAGCTCATTTCATCGCTGGAAATCTAAAGGATGATTCACCAGTGCTGGCCAAGAGGTTCGTACACGAAATTTTCAGATTGCATGGTGTACCAGAATTGATTATATCTGACAGGGATCCTAGAATGACGTCAAGGTTTTGGCAAACGCTTAACGCAGCCCTAGGAACAAAACTGAACTTCAGTTCTGCATATCATCCAGAAACGGATGGACAAACTGAGAGGGTAAATCAAGTGTTGGAGGACATGTTGCGAATGTATTGCATGGATCAACAGTATAAATGGGAAGAATATCTTCCATTAGTTGAGTTCGCATACAACAACACTTATCACTCATCTCTAAAGATGGCACCATTTGAAGCACTTTATGGAAGAAAGTGCAGAACCCCTGTAAGTTGGGACAGTGTTGAGGATAGAGTGGTAATTGGACCAGAGATTCTCACAGAAATGGAACAGCAAGTTAAGCTGATTCGTGAACGATTAAAGGAAGCAGCGGATAGACAGAAGAGCTATGCTGACCTTAAGCGGGTTGATAGAAAGTTTGAGCTTGGTGATAAGGTTTTCCTGCGTGTTAAACCCAGAAAGAGTTCTATAACTTTTGGCAAGGCTGCCAAGTTGTCACCACGATTTGTGGGACCTTTCGAAATTGTCGAAATAATCAATCCTGTAGCTTATCGTTTAGCATTGCCACCTGCTTTATCTCGCATGCATGATGTTTTCCATATTTCTTTGCTTAAGAAGTACGTTTCAGATCTGTCACATGTTTTAAATTGGAATTCCTTGCAGGTCCAAGACCCAGGAATAATCGTGGTTAAACCCACACGAGTACTGGAAACTCGCCAATTGCACTTGAGAAATCGTGATATTCAGCAATGTAAGGTCCAGTGGGACCAGTTTAACGAAGAAAGTGCAACTTGGGAAAACCTGGAAGAGATGAAAATTGCTTTTCCTTCTCTTTTTGCAACAGAATGAAAACTGTTGACAAAGATATACTTTTATGAACTGATTGTTTTAAGTATTTATGAAAGCCAGATTAAGGCAGACTTTATTCAGGTTGAATAAATGTGTTGTGACATTGATTTCTGAAACTATTTAATATGGAAGTAGTCACATTGTTTGTGTACTAATAAATTGATTGACCTGAAGGTTAATTTAATATGTAATTCATCGGGACGATGAATCTTTTTAGGAGGGAAGCATGTAACACCCTGAACTGTTGTTACTTTCTCCTAAGCATACAAGTGTTGATATGTGATTTCTTGTAAAAGGATGTGTTCCTCGATTCAGAAATCATGCTTGATATGTACTGAATTTCTTGCAGATTGCAGATCTTGACTGAGTCAAAATATGAATAGACTCTTTTATTTATTTCATTTTGTGTCTGAATATTAATCTGATCACGGAATGAATTATAGAGATATTCATCTATAATATCTAGACTTGGATCAGTGGAATTGATCCAAGTAATGCTTTAAATCTGTTTGTGATAAATTAGATCACAGACCTTGAACAGGTTGCAAGGTATGGAAGCATTGATTAAGCTGGTCAGGAGTATGACTCAGGCTGATCTTGAGAAATGAATTGGTTCCCGATATGGAGGTATATCTGGAAGGTCTCGGACGTGGACCAGGTAATAATTCTGTCATGTATATTCTGTAGCCTAACGGCGTATAGGAGTAAATCCTGTTCGGAGATGCATGATTTTAGGTCTTTTCTTGGCATATAAAATGTTATACCTAACTGGAATTATTAATGGTTAGTAACCTAAAACTAAAACCTAACCTAGGGGTTAGATTATTGTTAATCTAACCTAGACCTAGGCTATGTGTTAATATCCTAAGTTAGTATCTATGTGTAAATTGGTTAGTATGGGTATTACCCTAAATTCTAACCTAAGATACTAACCTAACTAATGAGGAGATTATGAAAAGGGGCCTATGGAAGGGGGTGCGAACCATGGGCGGCGTTTTCTATGGCAATTAATGCTGGGGATAAGGATGAGGGACAGGTCATGGCGGAGGTTTAGGCGACGGCTAACCTGTGCAGACGTGGCAGGTCGCTAAGTTTGGAAATGAGCATGAGTTGTAGTTGGACTGTCGCCAATTCTGGCGGTCGGTGGAAGTTGAGTTTAAGCGGGAAAGTTGGTTTAATGACATTCAATGTTCTAGGGAGACGAGCTCGGAACTCGCGAGAAGGCATGCAAACGGGAAGTTGAAGGTTTGTTTGGTTTGTCGCGATTTTCGGTCTTCTCTCTCTCTCTCTGCTTGTTTACTGGTTCTTCGCACCAGTTCTCCTTGAGTTGCATGGCAAGAATGAATTTCTCTGGCTCTTTTCTCTGTCTTGGAAGATATATATGTGATGGAGACAGCGAAATTTTGTTGGTCGCTTTATCGAGGAAAAAGAAAAGGAAGTTTGAGCTCTTCCTGTGGTCTGCTTCGGAAATTTGATCAAAATACAGGCATGTTAGGCCCTAACCTTTAAATATCTTGCTGTCTTTCAAGTGCTTTCATTAGAACAACTCTGTTCAAATGTTTTGTGAAAATTAGATGAATTTTCTATGGAGATCTTGTTTGATTTTTGGCACTGTATCTCTTCTGGTTCGATTTTTCAATTTCCTCTTGATGGGTGTTTATTGAAATCGAATTTCGGCTCTATTTGCTTTGAGTATTCATTCTGGCTTATACATGTGAGGTATTTATATATAAAAGTTTGAGTGTTCGGCCTGTTTGGCGTGAGCCCTTAGAATATACCTGTGTGTAGTATAAGACCACTGTATGTTTTTGATTTGTGGTCGCTGTTTCTTGTTATGGAAACTGTATGGAATGATTCTGATGAATACTGTAAGATTGATCAGTATTATTGCTTCTTTGGGAACTCTGTCGTGGGATTTGTTGACAGCGACTAATGATACTTTCGGGTTTCATTTGTTTTCAAATTTTTGGCTTGGAACAGGCAACTGTTGTGTTACCGTAGTCTTTACGACCCAGCGGAAGTGTTTTCCTTGTTATTGTGGAAACGGGATTATTGTTGACTGTGTATAATATTGTTACATCTATACTTTATTATAACGACTCAGTGGAGTCCTTGATTGAATCATATATAGCTATCTACTGTTGTGGATGTAGATTCATCCTTGTGTTTTGTTATTTGATTTCGTGGAAGCCTTATAGAGAAAGGAACAGGCCTTCTGACCACGGTTATTTGTAATAAATAATGAGTATAGATTTCCTGGGTATGTATTGCATTTCTTTGTGAAAGCTGTTTGAAAGTTTCGAAGCGGCTCAGTTGATTTCCTTGCTTGAAATGGGTATTCGATTTGCTTCACTTGTTTCATTCTGAATGTTTGCCATGAATGGCATAGATGGATTTATCAACCAATTTCATAGTACGTTGCTGTAGGGTTCAGTGGTTATGAGTACAAAACCATTAACAGTTTACAGTGTGAATATATAGATTTATACTGTTGTGAATTGGACGACTCTGAGGAGTCGATTGAATGATTCATTTTATTTTTGAGCCGAATAAAGTTAAGTTGTTGGTATTTTATGTGCCGGCGACTTAATGGAATAACATGTATTTCGATCTTGTTATTGCGATTGGAATTCCTTCGTGTTTCAGGGATTTTGAGGTACAGATTCTTAGGTGGACATGTACGTCTTCAACCTGTACAAATTTGTGTAAAAAGGTTGGCAGAGTTCAGTCGGGTTCTTGGTTTGAAATCAGAGATTAATTTGTTCGTCTGATTCTTATTATGCTTCGTTGATGAACATCAGTATGAATTCATATGCATTTGCTTGAATTGTTACCTCCGTTTGAATCATTTGGAATTCTGGAAAGGTAGCTGGTACTTCTGTCTCTTTCTGAACTTGACTTTGGACACTGTCTTTGTCACTGTTGAGATCCTTGAGTATGGATGACTGTTTCGTGTTCTGACCTTGTTTGGGTAAGTCGCGAATATCACACTAAGACTTGCATGCGCCAAGGTAAGGATCGATTGGTTGTATTCATTTCTTTTACTTCAGTCCGATTTTGACTGAGCAAGAATAAGTATGCTATGTTCCTTTCCATTTATTCAGTCCGATTTGACTGAGCATGATTTGGAAATACTGTGTGGTCAACATAGCATAGTCCCTAGGAAACCTTAAATTGCTTGATGCAATAAGGTTGTTGTTTTCAGCGATACGCTTGTAGTTTCTTGTTTTCAACTTGTGTCAAAGCCTTACTGTGTAAAAGGAACTAGCATTGGGCTTAGGGTTGATACATGAATTGTTGATGTGTTAGTTGCTGTACAGGAGTTTTGCTGTGTTTCTATTTCTTGATTTAGAACAGCGATCTTGCTTGTGGCTTGTTTAACTTGTTCATTTATATACTGGTTGAATGTTTTTATATGTAAAGACGGTACAGTGATGAACTTATGTGAAAGGAAGTATGAATGGATAGGTTCTTTCTCTTCCTTTATTTAATACTTGTTGATATTTATCTAACAGTGGGAAATTGTTTTGTAACATATTGGTGGAATTCCGAATTGTTATGTTGTTCCCTTTTGGAAGAATGAAACGATCTGACCAATGTTGTGATTTTGGATTCAATGATTGTTGTGTACATTCGTTCCTTGATTCTTTTAATATTTGATGAAATATTAGAAAGTGATTAAGACTATTTGTAACAATGATAGAGTTACATATTTGTAATCATTCTGTATTACAAGGACATAGTCTGAATATGTTTACTTATTTGGATATTTGATCTCATTTAAACAGGGTGTTTAATGAAAACAATTGATGGATTGCAATTGTTTTAAAAGTTAGTGCTTATCATGCTCAGTTCATTGAACTGACTCATGTTGACTATTTTTGCAGATGGTTGCCGTAAGAGGTAAAAGCAATGCAGATCTGACAGGCTGATCAGATTGTTTATTTGATTTATAATGAATTACAGCTTGATTTTATAGATGTACTATATGAGAAAAGATGTTTCTTTTCCGTTAAGCATTGTATCAAGTATGCTGTTGCATAAAATGTAATTGTATAGTTTTGAAAGGAATGGAAATAAGTGTTTGATACTTATGTGTTGTATTCTATTTCTGAAAGTTGACCTTCTTCGGTTTATGTAACGAAGGGGCATTGTTATCATTGTATAATATGGATGCTTTTGTGATTGACAATGAAAGCTTGCAAGAAAATGAGATTGAATTCTTATGAGTATTTAGAAGTTCTAATCTGTTCTAGCGAAAGCAATATTGGAATTAAATATTTGTCTTTCTAGAAGATAGGTTAAAAGTGAGCCTAAAAGAGAACGATAAACAAACTGGATTAAATTACTAATCCCTAGTCCTAAGTATGACAGGACAATATTAAATTGGATTCTTAATCATTTATATCTTTATACTAAAAAGTATGATATAAATTCAGTTAAGAGAACTGATATGCAAACAAATGGAGTTCAGAAGGCAATCTCAAGCAAAGGTTATGAGATATTGTCCGATTCTGTTGCTTTAGAAACAAGTGTATTCTAATGACTCCTTGATGAGAACTGACCGTAATACCTCTACCATGTAATGGGTTTTATAGAGGAGGGTCGTCTTAAGACGAAGAATCCAGGGATTTGGAAAGGCTAACCTTAGGGAAAAGTCTTTAAAAGTAATTTAAACTCTAGTGCGTAACGCTGGTTACTGAGTAGATCTTTTCGAGGCGGATTTAAAGGTTGACGACATAAGTCAACTGCAGAGTTGTACCTCCGAGAAGATTAGGATCTTCTCGAAGTTACAATAATGCAGATGACTTATGGCGACACCCTTTGCATTGATCGCTAAGATTTACACTTGATTTCGCACGAGTTACCCTGGGACCGATTAAGAACGTGGTCATGTTATAAGGCTGCCTAGGAGATTCGGGGTATCATGACACACTGGTTGAACTGCAAGGTTGAACCAGTATGTCATCATATCCCTAATCCTCGTGGGCATCCATATAACATTATCACCTTGTTAATCTGCCTCCGAGTGATTCAGTTGTGAAAGGAAGGACTGACAGTAGTCAGTATAAGACATTCTATATAACATATGAATGGGGTGAAGGACGTATTCCAGATTGACGAGTATGCCGTTAAGGAATACGAGACATGAACAGTATGTTTCAAATCTTTGGCCAAAGTATCGCAAGCTGCTGATTGCGTTGTCCTAATTCACCTAGTCTAAGGGATGAGATGCCGATGAATAATGGTAACAATTATTCAGTTAGATTCCTTGGACAGAGCATTCTGAATCCCAGATTAGGGAAGAGAACCGCAAGAGTAATGTGTTAAATAAAAACACCGACTCTTATTACTCATGAATAGATCGGTAGATTACCGAGTCATGGAATGAATAGATCGGAGGTACTCCGAGTCATTACAGCTGCATATGGTTGTCTGTTATATAAATGGTTATTTGAATTGTGAGTTCTAAATTATGTATTTAGAACCAGTATGCAATTATCAAAAAAAAAAAAATTTGACTTGTTCTATTGTCTAAAATGAGGATGTTACATCTTGGTATCAGAGCTGAAGGTTGCAGCTCTTGGACCTATTGAGTCCATAATCTGATAAAAACCTGAATTTTTCTTGTAACAGAAAATGGTTAGAACAAGGGGGAACGTTGCGAGTAATGCTCCACCTGAAGGAGGAGCGGCAACAACCCAGAAACTTGATGAGATCCTTGCTGCCCTGTTGGACACAAGAGATCGCTTAGCTGTGCTTGAACAGCAGGTGACGGGAAATGAGGAGGATGAAGAGGCTGATAATAATAATCAGCAACCTCCTGAGGACAACCCCGAAATGGGTGTTGATGTTAATGCTGGAAATGCACCTGTCCAACCAGAAAACAAAAAGGCCAGATTGGCAGCAGAACTCACTAATGATATAAAAAGGATAAGTCCACCTAAGTATGATGGCACCACATTAGGAGATGGAGCTGAGAACTGGCTCAGCGAAATGGAGAAGTACTTTGCTATAAGGAACTTCTCAGAGGAAACCAAAGCTATTTGGGGAGCCTATCAGCTTTCTCACGAAGCGTCTTCGTGGTGGGATAGCCGAAAAGCTGAGCTAAACATTGATGAGACCAACATTACTTGGGATCAATTTAAAGGCTATTTTAGGCAACGGTGGCTGCCACAACTTTTCTATGATCAGAAAATGACAGAATTCCAGAACTTAGTTCAAGGGAAGCTAACGGTAACTGAATTCTGGGAGCGGTTTACAAAACTCCTCAAGTATGTACCGCAGTATCAAACTGACGAAAAGTTCAGGATACGAAAATTCATCATGGGATTGAATCCTGTGATAGGGGGAGAGGTCGATGTTCACAGTCCAACCACTATGGAAGGAGTTGTTGAAAAGGCCATAAGGCAAGAACAGAAATTAAAGGCTATTTCTGCTCATAAGGAGGAAGTGCAGAAGAAGACTGCAAACCCTTCTTCAACCTCTCTAGCACCCAGAAAAGGACCGTGGAAAAAGTTTGGAAACAAGGGTAAGTTTCCAGGAGATAACAATAAGAAAGCAGCAGTAAATAAGCCTGCTGGAAATATAAGGGATAATTTTGTTAAAAATTATAATAATGGACAGAAGTCCTATGGAGGACAGCGTGACAATTACAAGGCTGGAGGTAATGCTGAGCCTAAGAAGGGACCTGTAGGAGGCTGCTACACTTGTGGTAAAGATCATTACGCAAATCAATGTCCTTTAAAGAAGGATGATCGTAATCAGCAGCATAAGATACATGCTGCAGTAGCAGACAAGCAAGCTGAAAAGCAAGCAACACCTATAGAAGTTCCGGGTAAGTTATTCGGCATACCTGTCACTATTCTTTTTGATACAGGAGCTACTGAATGTTTTATTTCTAATAAACTTGCTTCTAAACTTAAAAGAAAAGCTGGGAAAATGGATAAATCTTGGACTGTAGAGTATGGTAATAATTCTGTTCATACAGTGAGTATGTGTCTCTTTGGAGCAGTCCTTGATTTACCTAATTTCTCCACGGAAGTTGATCTCTATGTTGCACCTTTGGGATCGTATGACATTATTATTGGTGTCAATTGGTTAGCTGACCATAAAGCAAAGGTAGATTGCTATGAAAAGAACATAAAATGTTTAGATGATCAGCTGGAATCAGCAGAGATTCAAGGTGTGAAACGAGAAATTTCAGTTAGAAAACTGTCAGCTATGCAGCTTAAAAAGGCTAAGAATAAAGGATGTACTCTTTATGCAGTAAAGATATCTGAATCTTCAGAAGAAGATGGTGATTACATGAAGCAAATTCCACTGTTACAAAGTTTCAGGGATGTTTTTC
The DNA here is from genome assembly GCA_019776745.2 of Taxus chinensis. Taxonomy (NCBI): domain Eukaryota; kingdom Viridiplantae; phylum Streptophyta; class Pinopsida; order Cupressales; family Taxaceae; genus Taxus; species Taxus chinensis. The sequence continues at coordinate 90,408 of JAHRHJ020000182.1, forward strand.
CTGAGGAATTACCAGGGTTACCACCCAAGAGAGAATTTGATTTTACCATTGAAATCAAGCCTGGAACTGAACCTATTTCCAAGGCGCCTTATCGGATGACTACTACTGAGTTAGTCGAGCTTAAGGCACAATTACAAGAGCTTTTGTCTAAAGGATTGATTAGACCAAGTGTTTCACCTTGGGGAGCACCTGTGATATTTGTGAAAAAGAAGGATGGAACACTAAGGCTGTGTATTGATTATCGGATGTTGAACAAAGCAACAATCAAGAACCGATATCCACTTCCTAGGATCGATGATCTGTTTGATCAGATGCGTGGAGCAGCGGTTTATTCTAAGATAGACCTTCGATCTGGTTATCATCAGTTAAGGATTAAAGAGGAAGATATTCATAAAACAGCTTTCCGAACAAGGTACGGACATTATGAATTTACAGTTCTACCCTTTGGGTTAACTAATGCACCCGCAGCCTTTATGAATTTAATGAACAATATTTTTCAAGAATACCTGGACAAGTTTGTGCTTGTATTCTTGGACGATATTCTCATTTATTCTAAAAGTGTTGATGGAGCACAATGAGCATCTGAAGATAGTTTTGGGAATTTTGAGAAAGAGAAAGTTGTATGGTAAGTTATCCAAATGTTCTTTCTTTGATTCAGAAGTTCACTATTTGGGTCATGTCATAAGTAAAGAAGGAATCGCTGTAGATCCTTCAAAAATAGTGGCAATAACTGAGTGGCCTGCACCAAAGAATGTGCACGAAGTAAGAAGCTTCATGGGTCTTGCAGGTTACTATAGAAAATTTGTAAAGGATTTTTCTAAGGTAGCTGCACCAATAACTTCATTGCAAAAGAAGGATAAGAAATTCATGTGGAATGACAAGTGCGAAGCGGCTTTCAAAAGTCTGAAAGACCAGTTGACTTCTGCACCTATATTGGCTGTACCAGACCCTAATGGGAATTTTACTGTTGTAACGGATGCTTCTGGGGAAGGCCTTGGAGGTGTTTTGTTACAAAATGATCAGGTCATAGCTTATGAAAGTAGAAAACTTAAGTTACATGAGCTGAATTATGCCCCTCATGATTTGGAACTTGCTGCCATTGTTCATGCGCTTCAAGTCTGGAGACACTATTTACTTGGAAAACCTTTTGAGTTGAAAACTGATCACTTGGGACTGAAATATATTTTTACTCAGCCCAATCTGAATGCCAGACAAAGAAGGTGGTTAGAATTTTTATCACAATATGACTTTGATATTAGCTATATCAAAGGGAAGGAGAATAGAGTAGCTGATGCTCTAAGTCGTAGGAGGCACATTTCTGCTCTTATAACATTGAGAACTCAGTTTAAAGACGAGGTAAAAAGTGCCTCAGAATCAGATGCATACTTCCAGCAAGTAAAAGCAGCGCTTGCTGCAGAACCTAAGGATAAAAGGTATGAAGGTTTTCATTTTGATAATGAAGGAATCTTGCGTTATGAAAATAGGGTATATGTACCTGTGATTGAATGATTTGAGAAAGAAGTTGTTAGTTGAATTTCATAATTCACCTTTCTCTGGACACCCAGGTATCACAAAAATGCTAGCTGATTTGAAACAGCAATACTTCTAGAAAGGTATGAAAAAGGATGTGATAAATTTTGTGACTCATTGCCTGGAATGTCAGCGGGTGAAGGCAGAGCATATGCACCCTGCTGGACTGTTATATCCTCATAGCATACCGCAGTACAAATGGCAAGTAATAACCATGGATTTTGTACAAGGACTACCTATGTCCAGGAATAAGCATGATGTTATCCTGGTAGTTGTAGATAAAATGACTAAGGTAGCTCATTTCATCGCTAGAAATCTAAAGGATGATTCACCAGTGCTGGCCAAGAGGTTCGTACACGAAATTTTCAGATTGCATGGTGTACCAGAATTGATTATATCTGACAGGGATCCTAGAATGACGAAAATCAAGGTTTTGGCAAACGCTTAACGCAGCCCTAGGAACAAAACTGAACTTCAGTTCTGCATATCATCCAGAAACGGATGGACAAACTGAGAGGGTAAATCAAGTGTTGGAGGACATGTTGCGAATGTATTGCATGGATCAACAGTATAAATGGGAAGAATATCTTCCATTAGTTGAGTTCGCATACAACAACACTTATCACTCATCTCTAAAGATGGCACCATTTGAAGCACTTTATGGAAGAAAGTGCAGAACCCCTGTAAGTTGGGACAGTGTTGAGGATAGAGTGGTAATTGGACCAGAGATTCTCACAGAAATGGAACAGCAAGTTAAGCTGATTCGTGAACGATTAAAGGAAGCAGCGGATAGACAGAAGAGCTATGCTGACCTTAAGCGGGTTGATAGAAAGTTTGAGCTTGGTGATAAGGTTTTCCTGCGTGTTAAACCCAGAAAGAGTTCTATAACTTTTGGCAAGGCTGCCAAGTTGTCACCACGATTTGTGGGACCTTTCGAAATTGTTGAAATAATCAATCCTGTAGCTTATCGTTTAGCATTGCCACCTGCTTTATCTCGCATGCATGATGTTTTCCATATTTCTTTGCTTAAGAAGTACGTTTCAGATCTGTCACATGTTTTAAATTGGAATTCCCTTGCAGGTCCAAGACCCAGTCAATTAATCGTCTTTCATATTAACTCAGTCTCAGTACTTGAAACTTGCCAATATAAATCTAACAACATCTTGCAATTTGATCAATGTAAGGTCCAGTGGGACCAGTTTGCAAAGAAAGTTTATCTTTTCACCAACCTGGAAGAGTCATCGAAAATTGTCTTTGCCTTCTTCATCTTCTGCAACAGACTCAAAACCTGTTGACAAAGATATACTTTTATGAACTTCAATTTCCTCTTACTAGTATTCTATGAAAGCCAGATTAAGGCAGACTTATACTTCACCCCTGAATTAAATGTGTTGATATTGATTTCTGAAAAAGTCTTTAATATGGAAGTAGTCACATTAATTGTGTACTAATAAATTGATTGACCTCACAGGTTACTTGTAATATTAATTGAATCGGGACACCTTTTCCTTTTTAGGAGGGAAGCCTGTAACACCATGAACTGTTGTTACTTTCTCCTGAGCATACAAGTGTTGATATGTGATTTCTTATAAAAGGATGTGTTCCTCGATTCAGAAATCATGCTTGATATGTACTGTAATTTCTTGCAGATTGCAGATCTTGACTGAGTCAGAATGTGATTAGACTCTTTTATTTATTTCATTTTGTGTCTGAATATTAGTCTGATCACGGAATGAATTATAGAGATATTCATCTATAATATTTAGACTTGGATCAGTGGAATTGATCCAAGTAATGCTTAAAATCTGTTTCATGATAAATTAAGATCACAGACCTTGAACAGGTTGCAAGGTATGGAAGCATTTAATTAAGCTAGTCAGGAGTATGACTCAGGCTGATCTTGAGTAAAATGAATTGGTTCCCGATATGGAGGTATATCTGGAAGGTCTCGATCGTGGACCAAGTAATAATTCTGTTACATGTACGATTCTGTAGCCTAACGGCTGAATAGGAGCTAATCCTGTTCGGAGATGGTATGATTTTAGGTCTTTTCTTGGCAGTATACAGAATGTTATACCTAACTGGAATTATTAAGTGGTTAGTAACCTAAGACTAAAATCTAACCTAGGGGTTAGATTATTGTTAATCTAACCTAGACCTAGGCTAAGTGCTAATATCCTAAGTTAGTATCTATGTGTAATGTGGTTAGAATTTGTATTATCCTAAATTCTAACCTAAGATACTAACCTAACTATGATAAAGAATGTAAAGGGGCCTATGGGGGGTGCAAACCATGGGCGGCGTTTTCTATGTTATTAAATGCATGGGATAAGGATGAAGGACAGGTCTTGGTGGAGGTTTTGGGAACGGCTAACCTGTGCCGACGTGGCAGGTCGCCAAAACTGGAAATGAACTTGGGATTTTATTTGACTGTCGCCAACTTTGGCGGTCGGTGGAAGTGGAGTTTGAGCGGGAAAGTTGGTGAATTGACATTCAATGCTCTCGGTAGACGAGCTCGGAACTCGCGAGAAGGCATGCAAACAGGAAGTTTGTTGGTTTGTTTGGCTTATCGCGATTTTCGGTCTTTTTCTTCTGCCTGTTCACTGGTTCTTCGCACCAGTCTTCTTTGGGTTGCATGGCGAGCATGAGGTTATCTAGCTCTTTTCTCTGGCAAGGAGAGTATATATGTTTTGGAGATAGCAAAATTTTGTTGGTCGCTCTAACTTGGAAAAGAAAAAGGAAGTCTGAGCTCTTCCAGTGGTCTGCTTCGGAAATTTGAGCAAAAATCCAGGCATGTTAGGCCCTAACCTTTAAAAATCTTGCTGTCTTTCAAGTGATTTCATTAGAACAACTCTGTTCAAATGATTTATGGAATTAGATGTTTATCTATGGATGTCTTGTGTGATTTTTCTTGGTTCAGTATCTCTTCTAGTTCGAATCTTCATTTATCCTTTGTTGGGTGTTTATTAAATTCGAACTGTGGCATTATTTTCTTGTGTTTGCATTCTGGCTTAATTATGTGAAACATGTGAAATGTGTGAATGCTCGGCCTGTTCAGCGTGAGCCCATGAATCGTTCCTATGATGGGTATAGGCCATTGATTTGTCTGTTGATTTTTGGTCGTTGATTCTTGTTTTGGAAACAGTCGAAAGAAACATTGATGGAACTGTTTGTTTGTTCAGTGTTATGAAATCTTTGTAGGCTCTGTCGTGGGTTTTGATGATGGTAGTTATTGATACTTTGTGGGTTTCGTTCTGTCTTTCAAATTTTTTTGGGAACAGGTAACTATTGTGTTACAGTAGTCATTACGACCCAGGGGAAGTTGTTTTTCCTTGTTATTGTGGTAACGGGATTTAACCCGTTGAGTTGACAGTATACAATATGGATAAATGTATTTTTTATTTAAACAACTTTGTGGAGTCCTCGGAATGAAATCAGTATTTGATTTGCTTACACTTGATTTGTTCTGAATGCTTGCCATAGATGGCATAGAAGGATTCATTAACTATTTGTTTTTATCTATACTATTGTTGGGTTCCGCGGTTATTGGTATAAACCCGTTTACAGTATGCAATGTATATATATATAGATTTATGTTTGTTTTAATCTGAACGACTCTGTGGAGTCGATGGAATGATTTGTATATATATTTGATCCACTGTTCCAGTTGAATATAAATGTATATTGGGAAATGTTGTACCAATGACCTAAGGGAATAACTTGTATTTCAATCACTGTTATTCTGTAAGAGTACCTTCATGTCACAAGAATTTTGTCGTACAGATTCTCTTGGTATATTTTTGCGTCTTCAGTCTGTGCAAATTTGTGTAAAAGATTGGAAAGGGTTCAGTCGGATTCCTTATTTTGAAATCAGTAATTGGAATTGCTTGCCTGATTTTTAATATGCTCTGTTGATGGGCTTAGATGGAATCGTATGAAATTATTTGACTTGTTACTGTTGTTCAGATTCATATGAATTCTTCGAAGGTAACCTGTATTGTTTTGTACCTTATTGAACCTGAATTTTTGGGACACTGTCGTTTTTGTCACTGTTCCTTGAGTATGGATAATTATCTTGTGTCCTAGCTCTATTGAAGTGAGTCACGAATACCATACTTAGATTTGAATGCACCCAAGGTGAGTATAGTTATGCTATGTTCCTTCTTGTTTATTTCAGTCCGATTGAGACTGGTCATGTTCGGAGATTCTGTGTGGTCATCTTGGCATAGTCCTTAGGAAAACTTCAAATTGCTTAAAGCAATGAAGTCTGTTGTTGACAGCGATTTGCCAGAGGTTCTTTGATTTCGAACTTGGATCGAAAACTTTGCTGTGTTTAAAAGGAACTAGTATTGAGCTATAGGTTGATATATGGGATTGATGACGTGTTAGCTACTGTACAAGATTTTTTGCTGTGTTCTTTTTATTTAAAACAGCGATCCTTCTTGTGGCTTGTCGGACTTGTTGGTATACATACTGGGTGAATGTTTTCCATATGTGGAGACGGTACAATAGTGAACTTATATAAAAAGGGGTATAAATGATATGTTCTTTCTCTTCTATTATTATAATACTGGTAGAGATCTGTCTAACAGTTGGTATTGCTTTTGTAACATATTGGTGGAATCACGATTTTCTATGGTATTCCATTTCTGATGAAAGTGACGATTTGTTCAAATATTGCTGATCTTGGATTCAAGATGATTGTTCTATTACTTTCGTTCTTTGATTCTTAATATTTGATGAAATATTAGAGAAGTGAGTAAGACTATTTTGTAACGATTGATAGAGTTACACATTTGTAGACCATTTTGTATTACAAATGCATAGTCTGAATATGTTTACTTGTTTGGATAATTGATCTCATTTAAACAAGGTGTTTAATGAAAACATTGAC
>JAHRHJ020000183.1:0-96742 GCA_019776745.2 Taxus chinensis
TGGGGAACTTTCACACTGAAACATTTGGGCCGTGAGGACGCGAAGGACGTGAACCGGCCGGTTCGGCTGAAATGGGGAACTTTCACACTGGGACAGTTGGGACAAAGGGACGATGGGACGCGGATAGCCAAAGGAGTCGAAAGCCAATCAAGCAACACCATGTCATCGGATGAATGAGGGACAAGGAAGCCCATTTCAAATGGATTGGAGGTTTTTGTCCCAAACAGTCTTGGGACATCCAGGACAAAAGGACGTGGGAAACGCGAAAGAGCCGACAAACCTGCGGACCAACCAAATCATGACACGTGTCACAAGGAGAAAAGTCCAAAAGTTCAAAGGGCGACGTTTCAAGCACTAACCCGAGCCAATAAACAGAGGACACGTGTCCAATGAGGAAGGGAAGCTCGGAGCCCGGGAAGGAGTTAGAGAGTTTAGCAAGAGTTTTGGCCAAAAAGCTAAAAGCAAAGGTCTGCCCCACGCCCCTGCTTACCAATCAATGAATGCCATGTGTCTTCCAGGTGGCAGAGCACGGGAAAGATTTTCAAAACACATCTTCACCTATTTTGTGCCCTAAATCTTCAGATCTCCATATCTTTTGATCCAGAGCTCGGATTTGCACGTTCTTTATATCAACAGAAATCTAGTGAGATTCTCTACATGATTCCGGGGTCAATATTGCATTTTGGTTCAGTTTGGAAAGAGAAAATTGAGAAAACACCTCTGACACATGGTAATGCCAGAAGTGAGGCTTCAACAACCAGCTTTAATGTAATAGACAGTTTTCCGCTTCTGTTAGACAGTCCGCCGTTTTGCAAGGATTCACCGCTTCTGCCATAATGAAATGAGTTAAATGCAAGAAAGAAGTGGTTGGGGTAGATCTGACCTTCCTCTCTCTTCCCTCTCTCATTCTTCCTATATATTGTAAAGAGGGGCTTCTTTCAAAAGGTTGAACATTTTCTGTTTTGCTCCTCCCTTCTTCTCTTTATCGGGTGAATTTGTGGAGTTCGAACCTCCCATTTGAAACTGTAATGCGACTCTACCTCTTGGCATTTTGTGGTGTATTGTATCAATCTTTGGAGCAAGTAATGCATGTATGTGGATGATTCTCAACCCTCTCTGTGTTCATTCGCATCCTTTTGATCTTTCACTGCGAATTTTGTTATCTGTGCATGATCTTACATCACATTTGAATGGTCTGTGTTTATTGGCAAGATAGATGTTCTTCATTCCTCGGTGCATCACCTCTGTTAGCATAGGTTTATTTTTTATGCATCTCCTTACCCTGTCTCCTTGGCAGATTAGATTAGACTTTGAGTGAACCCTCTACATTTTTCGTGTGCATCTGAACAGAGGAATAGGAACCAGCCTTCTCTGGAGATTCCTTTCTCATTCTTGCAAGTCCCACACTTGGAGAAAGGATTCAATGTTGTGCAATCACACTGGATGCCTGAAGATCAACTTAGAAACCTGATTTGCATCCAGGGGTGCTGTGATTTTGCATCAACAGTTTTGGCACGCCTGGTGGGACCCTAGAGGTCTCATTTTTATTGCAGCAAGGTTGATGTGCGTCTGCTGCAATTTTCTTGCTTATAAGAGCTATTATTTGCATATCTGGCGACTCCAAGGGGAAGAATCAACTGGCTTCAACAATCAGTCCTGAAAACTTATGAGAAGAATCACAAGGTCAAGAGTTGGAGAAGAAGAAGTGTTGTTTGAATGCCTGCAATTATCTCCAAGAAGAAGGCAAAGAGGAAGAAGGATTCAAAGGTCTCCATCTCCACCAAATAGAACTCTCTCAACTCCTCCACCTGGTAGGCCTTTCATTCAGTCAACAAGGGTTTTAAGACCAATCAGAATGGCTCAAAACAATCCCTACGTCAACTTCACAGGTAGCAGCCCACTTGCCCTCAATGCGCAACATCCAGTCCCTATTGCAGCCTTGAAGAACATTCCCTACTTCACTGGAGAAAATCAGACTACTCCAGGTGATCATGTTAAAGATATTGCTAACCTTTGTGCAATTCATGAAATCAATGAAATGCAAGTGGCTGTCAAGTTACTGGCATCTTCATTCAAGAGTAAAGCATTGCAATGGTTTAGAAGCCTTGGAGCTGGTTCTATCACAAACTGGAATCAACTGTGTATTGCACTTCATGAGCAATTTGGAGAGAAGGGAGACAACTTGTCTCTTTTGGAGCAGCTGACAACCATCAAGAGAGCTCCCAATGAGCAGCTGACCAATTTCAACTTCAGATTTTAAAAGACTTGGGAGAGAATTCCAGTGGCAGTCAGGCCAACAGCAGAAGGTGCTTTTCTCTATTATCTCAAAGCTCTAAATTCTGATATTTCTATGTTAATTCAGTCCATGGGAGGCATAACTATCCCTATGGCTTATAGCATTGCCATTAGGGCTGAAAATTGTTTAATCCAAGCTGGCAAACTTGCCCCTAGACCTCCCATGCCATTGTTTCCAAGTTTAGAGAGCCCAAACACCCATCAAGCACCTAATTTGGCTCCTTCTCCCACTCCTAGAAATCAGAGTTCAAATGAAGCTTCCACTTCATCTCCAAGTGCCCCAAATGAGCTTCAAGAGGTCATGAAGCAATTGCAAAACCTAGGCAATGAGCTGGTTACTCTCAAGAGGCAGCAAGCCCAAGGTTTTAGACCTTTTTATCAACCTCAAGCTCAGCCTAATAGGCAGCCATACCAACCACAAAGGCCACCTAATCCAGCTGCAAATATGAATCAAACAAGGCCTCCTGCCAATAGACCATTTCAGCCCTATAATCCAAATGTCATATCTGCCTCTAAGGCATTGGTGCCAACACAAAACAACATTGCCCAGGAGTATGATTGGTGTTTTCCATGTAATGAGCCTCATAACCAATCCATGTGCTTCAATGGTGCTTTGAATCAAGCACTAATGGTGACAACTACTGGTGTGGAGGGTGAGGGCAGTCAAGGAAACAACCAACAACAAGAAACATTCCAACAGCAATCAGCCCCAAATGACACCACATTGGTAAATTGGCAGGCAGAGGATTTTTGTGGCATGAACCAGGTAGTTTCCCAAGGTGTTGCAGCTAACAAAAGGTCAAAAAGGAGGAATTTGGGTGAAGAGCAGCCACTAGCTCCAACCAATTCACAACCTTCTATGACTCCAGAAATGATTGGCAAGCAAAGTCCCATTTCAAATGCACAAGGGCACCCAAGAACAGCCCCTAGGCCAACTCAAATGCCAGCTGTTGCTACCCACGTGCAAGGAGTAAATGTGCAAACCAAGGGACAGCAGAGAGATCCTTCATCACCATTCAGTATCATTGATCAGATGAAGAAGACAAACGTCAATATATCTATGTGGGAATCCCTATCCATCCCAGGCCAAAGAGATCTGCTGCAAGCTACCATGAAGGATTGGCCAACTTTGAATCAGCAGGTTCAGATGCAAGACAAAGTGCTTACAAATGCTGCCCATCCTGAAGGAAGTCATGGAGGACAACAAGGTAAAATGTTGAAGCCCCCTCCTTTCTATGTTTCATTAATCATTGGAAATCAGCTAGTACATAATTGCATGATAGACTCCGGGGCAAGTAGCTCAGTAATGCCTAAACAGATAGCTGATCAGCTAGGGCTCCAGTATGAAATAACATCCAAAGGGGTAGTGCAGCTAGATGGGACAACAATAGCAACAGTTGGAGTGATTAGAAATTTGAGTCTTACCTTGCACGCATGTCCAAATGTTGTTGTTTTACAAGATGTATCAATCATAGACCTTCCACCACTCTTTTCCCTTTGCTTGTCAAGGGACTTCACAGCCAAGATTGGGGGGTATTTGTCTGCTGATTGGTCACACATGCTATTCAGAACAAGATATGGAACTAAGGCCACAATCAGATCCGAACCTATTGCAAACTTCCATATTGAGCCTTACACTCCAAGTCAGATTAATGCCAATTGCTCAGCATTTGATCAAGAAGATCACCCCAGCACTGACGAAGCTGACACTAAGGTTGGAAGCATCCGGATCTAACTCTTGATGAATGGGTAAAAAAGATACATGCTTTTGATCCTTATCAAGAAGTAGAAGAATCTGAGCTAGGAGTCTATTGTATACACGAAGAAAATCAACCTATTCCTAGCATCACTAAGCCAAGCCACAAGGATGACAATGAGGTATGGCAGCTGTTTTTTGATGGATCAAGGAGTAGACAAGGCGCAGGAGGTGGAGCCATGCTTGTTTCACCTCAAGGAGTAAGGTACTATTCAGCTTTTAGATTTCAATTTGCATGCTCCAATAACACTGCTGAATATGAAGCCTTGGTGCAAGGGATGCATTGGGCAATCAAGAAAAAAATAAAGAACTTGCAAGTCTTTGGGGACAGTGAATTGATTGTAAATCAGGTCAAGGGACAGCATGCTACCAAGAATGATCTACTCAAGTGCTACAAGAACAGGGTGTGGGACCTCATGGAAGATTTTGAAGGTTTTGGCATCAAATCCATTCCCAGGAAAGAGAATCAAGCTGCTGACAGGCTTGCAGCAGTAGGGGCAGCCTTTGACATTGTGGAAAGCATTCAACAAGACAAGGTACAGCCAAACATCCATGTGATTGTGAGGCCTTCAGTGCCAGATAACAATGTCAGTTGGCAAGTGTTTGAAAATGACCAGCAAATCATCCATTTCTTGCAAGAAGAAGCTGAGTTCTCCGCCAGGAATCAAGACAAGCTGCAGCAGCAGTATGGTAACCAAGTGGTGCAGCTGAGAACTAACAAATTACCAAAAGGCCTCATAACTTTGGAGTCAATCTTCAACCCAAATGATCAGTTTAGAAAGGAGAAAGCAAACATTCAAGTCAAGAGAGAGGATTCAGTACCCATCTTGGTAGAAGAAAACAAACCATTGCAAATTGGAAGGATGACAACTGAACAAGAAAGGTATGAGTTCATACAGCTGTGTCAAGAGTTCCCTGATGTGTTTTCTTGGAGCTATGAAGACTTGAAAGGTTTCAATCCCAACCTGGCTCAGCATACCATCGAATTGGATCCAAATACTAAGCCTGTCAGGCAGAAACAAAGACCAGTCAATCCACACATGGAGCCTCTCATGAGGAAAGAATTGGACAAGCTGATTGAGTCAAGGATCATCTTCCCCATCAAACACTCAAGTTGGGTCGCCAACTTAGTCCCAGTCAGAAAGAAGAATGGAGAGATCAGGTTGTGTGTCGACTTCAGAGATTTGAATAGAGCCTCTCTCAAGGATCATTATCCACTCCCTTCCATGGAGCAAATATTGCAGGTCGTAGCTGGTTCAGAAAGGTTTTCACTACTTGATGGCTACTCAGGCTACAATCAGATTATGGTGAAGGAGGAAGATCAGTTCAAGACAGCCTTCACAACCAAATGGGGAACATATGCCTACAAGAAGATGCCATTTGGCCTATCAAATGCTGGAGCCACTTTCCAAAGGGCAATGGATATGGCATTCAAGGGGTTGATCAATAAAATAGTTTTGATATATCTTGATGACATCACTGTATTCTCCAAAAATGTAGTGGATCACCTTTTTCATCTGAGGCAGGTATTTCAGAGGTGTAGAAGATTTGGGGTATCATTGAATCCCAAAAAATGCATATTCCTGGCTCATGAGGGGAAACTTCTAGGCCATATTGTCTCGAAAGAGGGACTGGCAATTGATCCAGAGAGGGTTGAAGCCATAAGAGCACTACCATTGCCAAGTCACAAGAAGGCTCTTCAAAGCTTCTTGGGAAGAATCAACTTTGTCCGCAGGTTTGTTCCAAACTTTGCAGCTCTCGTAAAGCCAATAACGCTGATGTTAAAAAAGAGCATGGCATTTAAGTGGACGTCTGAAGGCAAGGCAAGTTTTGAGGCTATAAAAGAGGCTATCTCTCAAGCACCAACTCTCATCAATCCAGACTTCTCCAAGGATTTCATGCTATACGCCTTTGGTGGTGGAGACACAATTTCTGCAATCCTGGCACAACAAAACAAAGAAGGATTAGAACAACCAGTTGCTTTCTTCAGTCAAGGCTTGGAGGAATGTGAAACTAGGTACTCTTTCATTGAAAAGCATGTACTTGCAGTAATCAGAAGCTTGAAGAAATTCAAGCATTTAGTCTCAAACAACAAGGTCCAGCTGTTGGTGTCTCATGCTGGTGTCAAGGACTTTCTCCTAAACAAGGATTTAAATGAGAAGAGGGCAGGTTGGATCACTCGGGTGATGGAATATGATATTGAAATCAGAGTAACCAAACTGGTTCGTGGTAAAGGTTTGTGTGAGCAGCTCGCTTCCAAACAACCAGATGGCTCAGAAGGTGAAGAAGATGTTGTCTTGGTACTACAGGATGGTCAAGAACAGGAAAATGATGATGTGCCCACTCCCTGTTGGACTCAGAATATGATACACTTCCTACAGACAGGCCTATGCCCTCCAGAAATGAGCAAAGCGAAGAGGAGATACTTCAGGTTGCAGGCTGTTCCGTATGCCATTGTTGATGGAGTTTTGTTCAAGAAAGATGTGAATGGAGTGCTGCTGAGATGCATTAGCACAAATCAGATTCAAAGGGTGTTGGAAGAGTTTCATGGTGGACCAGCTGGTGGCCATTTTGCACCAAGAGTGACAGCTCTAAAAATCATGAAGGCTGGTTATTATTGGCCTAAAATCTTCAGTGATTGCTATGCATGGATCAAGAGGTGTAAGAATTGTGCATTCTTCACAGGAAAAGAGAGACTTGCTGCCCTCCCATTGCATCCAATCTCAGTTGACCAACCATTCATGCAATGGGGTTTGGACTTCATCGGAGTCATTAATCCCATTTCAAGCCAAGGGCACAAATGGATTTTGACAGCCACAGACTACTTCACCAAATGGACAGAAGCAGTAGCACTCAAAGAGGCAAATGAGTCTAGCATCTTAGACTTTTATGAGGGAATAACGACCAGATTCAGTGTACCTGCTACAATAATCTCTGATAATGCATTGGCATTCATGGGATCTAGGGTGACTGAGTGGGCTGTCAAGAACGGTATTTACCTAAGCACTTCATCGAACTATTACCCTCAGGGTAATGGCCAGGCCGAGTCTACAAACAATAACTTGTTGAGGATCATTAGGAGGACTCTTGATGAGAATCAGAGGTCTTGGCATACCAAACTGAAATCAGCCTTATGGGCTGATAGGATAACTCCCAAAAGATCCACAGGTAACTCTCCATTCAGGCTTGTCTATGGAAGAGAGGCAATCTTGCCCATGTCACTTGAGTTGCCAACGTTGGAACTCATGAAGCAGCTGGAGTTGCTAGAGTTTGAGCCCATGGAGGTGAGGTATGCAGAGTTGATGGAGCTGCAAGAGATCAGAAATCAGGCATCCCAAGCAATGGAAAAGGATCAAGCTTTGATCAAGAAGACCTTTGATAGGAAGGCCAAAGATAGATCTTTTCAAGTTGGAGATCTAGTGTTGAAATGGGATGTGGATAGAGCAAAACTGGGAAGGCATTCAAAATTTGATGCCATTTGGAGTGGCCCATACATGGTCACAAAGTGCAAGAACAACAATGCTTTCCAATTGGCCTCATTGGATGGTGAAGAACTGCAGATTCCAGTCAATGGAATCTATCTCAAGCGTTGCTTCTAGAGGGAAGTTCACTACCTCTGTAAATATTAGATTAGATTTTCTTTCCTCCAAGTGCTTGTGCACATTGTTTTGTTGTAGGTTAGTTTTGTTTTCCCTAAGTGCTTTGGCACAACTTGCTGTCCATGGAGATGTTTTGCAGTCTTTTCTCCCATTAGGTGATATTCCATCTTCCTCCTTACACATTCTAAGTCAGTTGGGATTCTAAACTGAATGTTTGATAACTCCATGCCCAATGGACTGCTTCAGGCTACTGGTCTTTTCACCTAGTAGGCAGGTACCCCCGCTGAGTCACCAATTGTTATCCAAAATTCACCCCCCAGAGTAAATTTTGATAACATGCATTGAATTCTCAAGCCCTAGGAAAATTGATTGATTCAGGGCAAAAAATCATGTTCCCAGGGTCCCCTCAGATTTTTTCTAACTCTCCTGTCCAGGTTGAAAAGAGCAAGTTCTGAGAAAAGGTGAAAAAGTTGCAAAAGCAAGCTTGGGCCAGAAAAAATCATGAAAAATGTCTAAGTCCTAGTCCTCGCAACAGTCGGGACGTGAGGGACATCTGGGCGCGAATCGGCTGAAAGGCCGCCAGGCAGTCTGCAGAGCAAAGGAACATCTGGGCCGTCGGGACGGCGTGGGACGTGGAAAGCAGAGTTTGGGTTCGGCCGAAGGAGAAGAAAATCGACTAAATGCTCTGGGACATTTGGGACAAGAAGACGCGAAGGACGCGAACCGGCCGGTTCGGCCGAAACGGGGAACTTTCACACTGGGACAGTTGGGACAAAGGGACGCGTGGGACGTGGATAGCCGAAGGAGCCGAAAGCCAATCAAGCAATGCCACGTCATCAGCCGAATGAGGGACAAGGAAGCCCATTTCGGGCGGATCGGAGGTTTTTGTCCCAAACAGTCTTGGGACATCCGGGACAAAAAGACGCGGGAGACGCGAAAGAGCCGGCAGACCCGCGGACCAACCAAATCATGACACGTGTCACAAGGAGAAAAGTCCAAAAGTTCAAAGGGTGAGGTTTCAAGCACTAACCCGAGCCAATAAAAAGAGGACACGTGTCCAATGAGGAAGGGAAGCTCGGAGCCCGGGAAGGAGTTAGAGAGTTTAGCAAGAGTTTTGGCCAAAAAGCTAAAAGCAAAGGTCTACCCCGTGCCCCTGTCGACCAATCAATGCATGCCACGTGTCGTCTAGGTGGCAGAGCGCGGGAAAGATTTTCAAAACACATCTTCACCTGTTTTGTGCCCTAAATCTTCAGATCTCCATATCTTTTGATCCAGAGCTCGGATTTGCACGTTCTTTATATCAACAGAAAGCTGGTGAGATTCTCTACATGATTCCGGGGTCAATCTTGCATTTTGGTTCAGTTTGGAGAGAGAAAATTGAGAAAACATCTCTGACGCGTGGTAATGCCAGAAGTGACGCTTCAACAACCAGCTTTAATGCAACAGACAGTTCGCCGCTTCTGTTAGACAGTCCACCGTTTTGCCAGGATTCACCACTTCTACCATAATGAAATGAGTTAAATGCAAGAAAGAAGTGGTTGGGGTAGATCTGACCTTCCTCTCTCTTCCCTCTCTCATTCTTCCTATATATTGTAAAGAGGGGCTTCTTTCAAAAGGTCGAACATTTTCCTGTTTTGCTCCTCCCTTCTTCTCTTTATCAGGTGAATTTGTGGAGTTCGAACCTCCCATTTGAAACTGTAATGTGACTCTGCCTCTTGGCATTTTGTAGTGTATTGTATCAATCTTTGGAGCAAGTAATGCATGTCTGTGGATGATTCTCAACCCTCTCTGTGTTCATTTGCATCCTTCTGATCTTTCACTGCGAATTTTGTTATCTGTGCATGATCTTGCATCACATTTGAATGGTCTGTGTTTATTGGCAAGATAGATGTTCTTCATTCCTTGGTGCATCACCTCTGTTAGCGTAGGTTTATTTTTTATGCATCTCCTTACCCTGTCTCCTTGGCAGATTAGATTAGACTTTGAGTGAACCCTCTGCATTTTTCGTGTGCATCTGAACAGAGGAATAGGAACCAGCCTTCTCTGGAGATTCCTTTCTCATTCTTGCAAGTCCCACACTTGGAGAAAGGATTCAATGTTGTGCAATCACACTGGATGCCTGTCTAGTTCCAAAACTTGATAGTTTCCAATGTTTTGAGGTTTTGGATTTCATGATATCAAAGCATTTAAACATGTTGAATCATTTACATGTTCTATGCTACTTTATTTCCAGTTTCAAAACTTGATTTCCTTTATTTTAGGTTTTCGAGGGTTAATGACATCAACACAAGTCAATAATGCATCATGTTAGTCAACCTTTGGTTCCCAAAAATCACATTCCTCTATTTCAGAAGTTAAAAGGTGCATTGAAGGTATGAAGTTTTGTCCTTGAATTTTAAGGGTCAATGAATGTAAATCATGGTAAAACTTCTAAAGTTTTTCCCTTTCATTTTTGGTTTTCATAGGTCTTTTACATCAGGACATGGCAACCAAGATGCATGTATTTTTCTTCTTGCATTATGATCCCTGAAACCTGATGGTTCTTGTGTCGGGTTTTTGGAGGTGTTTTTGAGGGTTGAAGTTTCGATGGAGGTCTAATTTAATATTTCAACCACTCACATGTATTGCAGTATGGCACCCAAATATTAAAATGGCCACAACTTTATCCCAGAAACTTTGATTTTCAAAAAATTATACTTTTTGGAAATCTCTCACCATCCTCTACACCACATAAATTGGATTTATTATTTTTAATGAGGTTAACGACTTTAAAAATGAAAAATACAATGCTCCATTTAGAGAAACAGTTTCAGGCAATTCAACCACCAAAAATGATGAGGTATGGTGCCTTGGCTTATCCAACAAGAAAAGGGTACATGGACGCATGGGTTTTGTAGGGGTTACCATTTTTTTGTAGGATAATTAATGCCATTTATTAGTGGTTGAACATAAATTTTGAGATATTTATCTCTTTCCCTCATATATTGTAAAAATAGCTCATTTTTTGGGTGTGGAACATAGTGGTGCTCGAATTAATCTCATCCCTATTTGGTTAAGATTTACCATCATTATCTTTTATATTTTTCTATTATCCTATAGGGGTAGGAGTTGAACTTTTGGTTCTTCTCTATATGGATTAGTCTTTCCTCTTTTTTGGTTGAGGATCATGTCTGGATGTGCATTATTTTTTAGTTTCTTGCGGGGAACCAGTTGTGTTTAAGTTTTGAAATTGGAGGGATCGCTTGTTGTAAAATGTTCCTTGGTCTTATTTTTTATTTGTGTTTTCTTTCCCATTTCCTACTGTATACGTGTAAAGTTCCCAATTGATTTATGGTATGGTGGGTCTAATTTGCAAACTTGTAACTTTATATCACATTCAAAAAAAGGAAAATCATCCCTGTGACCTGATAAATATTCTTCGAATATTCATAATCATAAAGGATCACAAGAAATTTCTCAATTAACATCCAAGAGTGTACATTTGTTACAATATGAATGGATTCGGGGATGAGATGCATATTTTTAAATTTGCACATAAAGGGGAAAGGTGTAAAGGTGTAAAAAGGTTCCTAAGACCCACAAGGGACACGTGGCTCCTTTTATGAAAAAGGCGGGGGTGTGGGTCATTTTTTGGTTTTGAATTGGAAATGAAATAAAACTATAAAAAAGAGCCATAACCCCACTATCACCCAAATATGACCACATGTCGATCCCGTGTTGAAATCCAAAAGTGGGTGGGTAGGTCAAGTTGGCCAAAAGTGTGCAAGTTCTAAAACATTGCAAAACTACAAAAAGTGCCCCAAAGCCCGCATTAGCGAAAAGTATTTTCCACGTGGAAAAATAATTTTCAAAGTTGATAATGGTTGAATGAATGGTCATGATATAATGCATTTATTTCTGCCACCATTAATGTTGCTACACAAATCAAGGATGTTTTAAAGTCTGTGAATGATTTCATCTTCTATTATCAATTTTTTGGATTTTTGTTGCTACCTTTTGTGATTTTCGTGGAGAATTATCACGTTTTTAACTGTGAAGCTTGAATTGGGAACCAAAGGAATGAAAAGGATATAGATTTGGATTTAAATTGCTCAGGCACTCGTGGGTTGATTGGTAAGAACTTAGAAACTCCTGTGTTTCTTTTTCATTGGAAAGTTGGTTTAAAGTAAAGCTAGGGTTTTTGAAGATGAAGACCATGCCATCTTCATTCTTGGTTGCATCAGGGGTCATGAGTGATTTATATAAGATTACATACACAAACTTGATGAGTGTTGATCTAAATGATTTTCTTCAGAGACTGAATAGCCCCCATAAGAGTGAATCCCTAAAGGAAATTCAAGATAGTTGCATTTCTCTAGTGGGTGCTATCCCACCATCGGTTCATTTACCTAGAATTGGTGTGGCATTGTTCTATGAATTATGATCCTGAAAAGAGGGAAGTATTAGACGGGAGTGGGGATGTAGTTTTGACATTGACACCTGCAACCATTAGAATAATGTTAAAATTTCCTGTAATCACCAACCTGATCACCATTGCTATCAAATTAGCCTTATGGGATTATGAAGCAAAGAAAAAGGATTATGCCAAGATCATAAATACAAAGTGGCTCATCATGAAAAAGAAAAAAACTAGAATCCCTAAAAGGATAGTTAGGGCACAATTTGTTGAAGAGGTTGAAGATGTCATTGTGTTATTAAGTTGAATGACGGGGTTGGAAAATGTAAATGAATTTAAGGAATGGATGGTTACTTACATATGGATCATTTTGGAGAGAAAGGGGAGCATTTGTTGGGATAATTTCATTGCAGAAGCACTCCATGGCCACATGGTCACCTTAGCAGTGAAAATTGAGATGGGTGACAATTCAGAGCTAGAATTTTATATGATGATTTACTTAATTTACAATTTTGCTGGGAATATACGTTTCTTAGGTTTGTCACCACGTGTATGTTTCAAGTAGTGCCAAATTCATGAGATATTACTTCAACTGCAACTGATCAACTAGAGTGGGAATGTGAGGTTAGTTAATGATGCTTTCTTTGCCCCAATCATTTGTCTTTT
The DNA here is from genome assembly GCA_019776745.2 of Taxus chinensis. Taxonomy (NCBI): domain Eukaryota; kingdom Viridiplantae; phylum Streptophyta; class Pinopsida; order Cupressales; family Taxaceae; genus Taxus; species Taxus chinensis. The sequence continues at coordinate 12,713 of JAHRHJ020000183.1, forward strand.
CAAACTAGAGTGGGGACAGTATAGAATTTCTGAACAGGCCAGACAAGTGATTTTGGAGTATGGATGCTACTTCATTCAATATAAAAATTTCACATACATAAGGGTTAGTGGTTTTGAAGGAAAGCCTTGTAAATTTCCTAGGTATTTAGATGATAAATTGGCTTTATGTGAATTGGAAAGGTAGCTAACACCTGTGCATAAATTGATTTCTGGAAGGCATAAAACAAATATAAAATTCCCTATTCAAATTGGAAGGTATTCATGCCCTTCCATCATAAAAGCCAGGTTGATTGAAGATGAAATGAAGAAGTTTGACATGGAAAAGTTTGAGGCAAGGGCCAATTATGACATCAGATGGGTATTCAACAACATTGCAAATACTTTTGAGCATGAGCCTCAGTTTGAAGATTATTGGATGAATTGTAGGGATGAAGAAGAGGTCAGATTAAGGGATTTCTCCATAATGACCCTTTCACAAATAATAGATTTCAAAATTATAGTTATCCTAGAAGAAATTATGGATGATCCATATACAATAAGCAGGTATTATGTTGATCAGAAGGTGGAAGCACAACCTATAATCCCTCCAGATTGGAATGAGATAGAATCTGATGATTCTTACATAAGGATAATTGATGTAATGAGAAGAACTGTGAATTGGTTAACTTAAAAGGGCATTGACTTATCAATTCAGAATACCAAGAATCTTAAATAACTTTAGGAGTTTGGGAAACTTGAGTGATGATATTCCACCCCTGAAGGAGGGAGCAGATAGAATGGATCCTTTGGGAGGAAAGGCCCCTCAATTTCCCTCAAAAAGGCCCACTCCTGAACTCATAGATGAGTGGACTTCAGCCACTAGTGGGACTGGTACTCCTATGTCAGTTCTTAGGAAAAAGACTGAAGACATGCTCTTAAAATCTATGGAAAATGCCCCCATTACTTTTTCAATGCCAATCCAAGCAAAGGGGAAGGGATTAGCATCCCATGTAGTTTTCTCAGGTGTTTCACCAAAACCTCATAGTACTGAGAAATTAATGAGTGGAGCCATAACAAGTGGTCTTACTCAATCTAAGCCACATAAGGAAGGGAAAAGAGAAGCACCTGATCTAAAAAAGTTTGAAAGGGTGCACAAGAAACATAAGGTTGCTCATGTACCAGTTTTGGTGAGAGTAGGTGCCCACATGCCCAAAAATCACAAGCACAGAGATGTGGTAATCGATCCTCCTAAATTTGAAAGGAGTGATGTTTATTAGGCACAACATGTTCCATCAATGCCACAAGTGGAACAATCAGAATTCTATTCCCACCTCTATCTGTGGAGGAAACAACAATGAAAGCCACTCAAGATCAAGCAACCCAGGAAAATGTTCCCGATAGCTTAGTAAGCAGCCAAATCTTAACTCTAGGTATGAAAACATCTGAGACCTTGCTTACTAAGGATATGAGTATGCCTTCATTTGGAACATTGTATGAATCTGTAAAGGCCCAAGCTGATGTAATTGATGTTGATACTGGTGAGGGATTTTCTATGTTAGATGCACTCAAATTATCTATGAGTGAACCATTGATGACACCGGTAGATGACCTCCAAACAAGTAAGGAAATAGAGAGAAATACTCATCCATTAATTAGTAAAGAAAAATATCAAAAAACAGATGTTCCTTTTATAAGACAAGTGGTTGCAGAATTAGATAAACCAAAATTTCTTAGTGGAGAAGATGTTAATGAAAAGATGTTAACAGAAGAGATTGTTTCTATTTCTGTTAAAGTTACTAAAGCTGATGAACTTTCTCAAGAGAGAAAATCTATTTTTGAAGAGAAAGTAGAAGTAGCAAAAACCACAACTGTTGATGAGATAAGCATTCCTGATAAATACAGGCAGCCTCTAGATGGAAATGTGAAGTTGGATTCAGATGAACAACCTACCATGTCATTACCAGGAGCATCATCAGAACATGAGGAGGGTAGGATGCCAACTCAGTAGAGTTTGAGGAAAGAAGAGCTCAAGCCAGTCAGTAAACAAGAAAATGTTGGAGGAGAAGTTTGGTCTAGTATGGCATCAATTGGAGAAATAAGGAAGGAATATCCCTGACTGCTGATACAAACCAAGAAAATAATGATCAACCTCAGTTTCCAGACCAAGGAGAAGAACATTTGAAAGAATTATTAACACAGGGTGAGAATAGCAAGGTGGTTATCAAAATAAATAATGAAGTAGAAATAGTTCAAGAATCACTAGTTTAGGATGAACAAGGGGTATTCAAATAATTGATGGTTGTCCTTGAGGAACCCCAACAAGAATCACAAGAGGACAAAGGTTGGAACAAATTTGGTCAAAAGGGTGGATCGGTGAATTAATTTCAAATGAGGAAAAGGAAATCCTTCTTGTTCAAGCTATTGATCTTACTACTTTGTCTTTTCCAAAGATAGTAAGAGCCTCAAAAAGGGCTAGAACTATCACTAAAACCCACACTGACTCATCAGGATCCAAGACTTTGGAAGTAGCAATCCCCTTTGAAGGAAATACTAGAGAAGATATAAAAACGAATGATTATAATGTCTAGATCATTCCCTTAGGAAAGCCTTCAAGGGACCAACTAAAAAAGGGGTATCTGAAGTAGTGAATGACCTTTTACAAAAAGTGGATGAAGATAGAATGACAAAGAGGTAGTTAAAAGAACAAGTTAAAGCCCTGAGCTCTAGTTTGCAGCAGTTGATTGGGAAACCTAGTCAAGCTCAGACAAGTGCCTCCATAGATACCCCTGAGGGAATGGATAAAATAAACAAGGTTGTCAAGAAGGTCTAGGAAGTGGACGCATGGATTGAGAAATTAACCAAAAGGGGAAAGGAATCAATTGCAGAGGTCAGGTCAAAGTATGAAGATCTCAAGAATAGACTCAATGAAATTGATGAGATAGTTGAACAATGTGACAATGAGATTTTCTATTTTGTGGTCATTCTTCCCAAGCTAGACCACATTACCTAGCTCAGTGATGAGTTAGTTGAGAAAAAAAACATTGTGCCAGTAGTAGTCAAAGGAAGCCAACATGTTATTGAAGATTTATCAAAGATCAGAGTAGAAACCTTGAATGGGATCAAGGAAAAGCTTGAAATCAAGAGAAACTGGGTTGATGATACTCTTGATGCCATTGACTTAAAGTTAGAGGATATGGTAGCTGATAAGTTCAAAAAGAGCTACGGGGATTTGAAGATTGAATTTTTTCTTAATTCCTTTGAAAATAATATTCTGAAGAATGATTTCTCGTATGAAATCATTAAAACAATGAGAAGGATTGAGAATAGAATTGTAGAGTTAAAAAAAGACCACTAGAATACAAATAGAAAATGGGCCATTACCTTGATGCAATATCTAGGAAAGCACTAATTTTCTAGCATCATATGGGACTAGACAAGCACAACGTTAATGAGTTATTTAAAAGGTATGATGCATATGTAGCAAGGTTTCCAAAAGAACAAGATACAAAAGTCAAAGATGAAGAAGAAAAGAATGCAGATACAAAAGATGATGAACATGCTTAGGCATTGTTCCTTAAGCTGTATTCTCTTTTCATATTCCTTCTTTAAACTGATACTTTAAAATAATAATTTTATTACATGGGATGTAATTGTTTTTCTAAATTTTATTGTTCCATTATTTCAATTGTAAAGTGGAAGAATGAATTAGTGTCATATTTACTTTGATGAAGTTTTACACACATTTGGATAAGCTTGTAAATGATTGATATTGTTGTGTTTCTTGAATTTTGAATAAGGAACAAAATGGGGTTCTATAGGGGCCCCTGCCCATGACAAAGAAATATATACACATGCCATAAATAGGGACAATGAAAGGAAAGAAACATTTAGACATTTTTTAGTCCTACTTCATAGTTTCCTCCTAGTAGGGGAAGCTTGTTATAAAGCTTGTTTTTCCTTAGCAAAAAATTTGTTGAACCTTGTGCTTTCTGAACAAAAATGACCAACCCTACTAGGTCCTGGGACATTCCCATGTCCATCAATGTATCCAGAGTCATTCTAGGATGAATCATGATTTGCTCAAGCTCAATTTTGTTGTTGTTGTGATGACACCCAATCCAAAAGATCAAGACCTCTTGTGAAGAACGTCATCTTTCCTTTGTTAGGAAATAAGGGATAAAATATGCAGAATAATCCCTCACAAAATCGCAATAGTAGAAACTAATATGCAGAAAATATTACAGATCTCAAATAAAAGTGTAGAATAAAATAACAGAACACAAAGAGACAGTATTTAACGTGGTTCACCCAATTTGGGCTACGTCCACCAAGAATCACTTGCTCAAATTTTATTACAAGCCACCTGTTCTCTCAATACAATACCCAGATCTATGTTTGGAGCTATGCTCAACAAACTCTGACATGAATTCACACTTTAAATTCAAAACACAATGCAATACATGTTTACATTATACATCTACCATATGCATAAAACCATATAATAGACAACTGCTTAAGTAGTTTTACAAAACTGTGGGTATTAAAACCATGGGCCAAAACCACCCCATAAACCTATGGGCAAAAGATCCGAAAAACCCTTATGAGAAAATCACATTTCCCAATATATCAAGCACGTTTTAAGGCCAAAAATTTCTTTTGGGGGTTGCGCCCTCGAACCCCTGCTACCAGGGGCTACCACCCCTGGACCCCCGCTCGGGGACCGACATCGAACCTTGGCAAGAAAACTGTGGAAAGTGCACAATACTGAGTTTAGTGTAGAAGTCTTCAACACTTCCACATGAAAATAGGCTCCACAACCTAACAATATCCTACTTGGAGACTAGTTTTCCTTTGAGCAAGCTTCTCAACCCTTCACTAGTTTTCGTGAAGATCAACCAAAGATGAACAAAGCTTCCATTTTTCCCTTGTGACCACCTTGGTCATCATGTCTACAAGATCCTGACTAGTATGAATATTCTCTAGCTTCAACTTCTCTTCCTCCAAAGTTGTCCTAATGAAATGGTACCTTAACTGTATATGCTTCGTCCTAGAGTGGAAAGACAAAGTTCTTAGCTAGGTGTATAACACTTTGAACTATCACTATGAAAATTCCCTTCCTCCTTGCTTATGCCCCAACTCCTCAAGAAATTTTGTAACCAAATCATCTCTTTGCACTGCCTCTGTGGCAGCAACATACTCAAGCCTCTGTGGTTGAAAAATCCACCAACTTCTATAGTCATGAAATCTTTCCTCACTGTTTGTCCCACCTACAGTGAAACATAACCTTTGTTGTGAACTCCTCCTATTGTCTACATGTCTAGCCATATCTGAATCTACATAACCACATAAAGTGATGTCCAACATTGTAGCAAAAAACTATCCTAATGGTCCCTCTCAAGTACTGAAGGATCCAGTTTACTACCTGCTATATGATCTTTACCTGGATCATCTCATAAATCTACTCACCACTCCCACTGCATGGAAAATATCAGGCCTAGTGCACAACATGACATACATCAAACTACCAACCATTAATGAGTAAGGTACCTTGGACATCTGGTTTCTCTCCTGGCTCTGTCTTGGGACAATGCTCCTTTGATAACTTGAAATGGCCTCCAAAGGAGTCCCAACTGGTTTAAATCTCTCCATATTAAACATCTCCAAGACCTTCTTAATGTACTCTTCTTGAGATAAATTCAGCTTTCATTCCTTCCTATCCAAGATATCATCATACCAAGGATTTGTTTACTACCCCCAAATCCTTCATAGAAAAGGAGTCACTTAGCTACTTTCTTGAGTACTTTTATTTCCTACATTGTTTTTTCCTACAACCAACATGTCATCCACATACAGACATGATAATATAACTACCATCCTAAAATTTCTTTGTACACATGCAATGGTTCAGAATGGCATCTAATATAACCTTGCTCCATCATGAAACTATAAAATTTTGAATATACCATTGACATGGAGCTTGTTTTAGGCCATACAAGATCTTCTTCAGTTTTCACACCATCTCAACTGTTTACCTTTGACCTCATAGCCCTCTTGCTGCTGCATATATAGATCCTCTCCAAATCACCATGGAGAAATGTAATATTTACATCAAGATTCTCTAAGTGCAAGTCTTCTGCTGTAACTATTCCAAGAACAATTCTAATAGAAGTCATTTTTACTACAAGAGAAAAAATCTCATCAAAATCTATACCTTTTTTCTGTGTAAACCCCTTGACCACCAACCAGGCCTTGTATCTTTTCTTGCCTCATGCTTCCTCTTTTACTCTAAAAACCTACTTGTTCTACAATATCTTTTTCCTTATGGGTAGCTTCACCAAATACCAAGTCTAGTTCTCCATGAGAGCTTTGATCCTCCTCATCATGGCTTGCTCCCACTTCTTCCTGGCATCTACCTGCATTACTTCATCAAAGCTCTCTGGATCTCCACTAATAAATAAATAATAAAGAGAAGGAGAAAAATGTTAGGTTCTCTTCTTACCCTAGAAGACCTCCTCAATATAGGAGTTTGGGGTTCCTGTAGAGTAGGTTCATGAACTAATTCATGTGTCACTTTCCCATCTAGAAGATCCTCTACCACTGCATATTCTTTCTTGGATTCTTCCCTATGTTTTCTTCAAGCTGCTGCTTATACATGACTTTCTCATTAAATACCACATCCCTAGATCGAATGATTTTCTTTTCCTTAATACTCCAATATTTATATCCAAATTCATCACCAACATAACCAATGAAAGTACATTTTTCTGATTTAGCCTCTAGCTTAGTCCTATCATCCTTGTCTATATGGACAAAACACCTCACATCCAAAGACTGTAAGAAATGAATAATCAACTTTGTTACCATACCAAGCCTCCTTAGGTATGCCTCCATCCAAGGAACTTGAAGGTCCTATGTTTATCAAGTACATAGCTATGCTCACTGCTTCTACCCAAAAAGAAAGAGGCAGTCCTGCATGTAACCTCATGCTCCTAACACATTCCATTATTGTCATGTTCATCCTTTCTAACACCCCATTCTGCTGTGGAGTTCCTGGAACCGTATCTTTCCTACAAATTCTATTCTTAGAACAATAATCATCAAATTCATTGCTACAATACTCCCCTCCATTATACTTGACCTGAGACATTTTAGCTTAAGAAATGTTTCATTCTCTATCTAAGGCTTTCCATTTAACAAAATTAGGTCAAATACATCATATTTATGTTTCTAATACAATAAACCCAAACTTTCCTTGTTGCATCATGGTATCCAAATTTGAAAATTGAACCATTCAAGCTAATTGATACCTCAGCTGAATCAATCTATGCACAGAGCTCAGAATAGTATAGATCCAACTGTACTGTTGTTTTCTTCTGATGGGATCTAACCTTAGACTCTTTACTCACTTTTGTCAATTACACCATAGAAATAGATCTACACATTCAAAGGATTTGACCTATCCTCACTATTCTTTATGGCTAACATGCCTTTTGACCAAGGTGAGATGACCAAGTTCATAGTGTAACATGTTAGGATGAAGGCCTGAAGATATCCTTATTATGCACAAATTATGCTATCAACCTTGAAAAATATTGGTCAATAGACCATAATTTAACTCTCAAGAGTCACATACCTTAGTCACTTCTAAAGAGACTGGAATATTTCAAACTACATAGGCATAACCTTTATTGAAGATACTAACAATCCTGATTGCCAAAACATGTATACATCATTTTCAATAGCCTGTATTCTATTCTCTTTGGGATTCACAGGGAACCTAGTTATAGTTGAGGACACCTTCAATGGGTTTGGTGATCCCCTAGATCCCTCATCCCAGTGGGAGACTTCTAAGAAGGATAAATTTGATTACAACAGATCTCTGAGAAACTTCACAATCCCCTGGAGAATCATTCAAATTACAAAAATTCAGGATAGTGAAGATCATTATATTCAACCAGAATTAATCTTTCCTTCAATGGAGGCCCTAGATATCACCACATTTTCACACAATATTTGAAAATCCTAGCATGAAGGATTTAGTCTAAAAGAATCAATTAAACTCCCAAATGCTCTTTTCTATCACTCCTAAGTGCACTCTAATGAGAGCTCCCAAACAATATTTATCAACAAATGAAGTTCCACCTTCCACCTGATTTAAAATTAGGTTATCTCATCTTATCTAGAAACAGGATCTTCTTGAAATGAATTGCAAATGCCACAACTACCATAGGGACAAATGATTTGTGTTTCAAGTTAAATGATTACCAACATCTTGTAAGAGTTGCAATAGCTCAATAAGATACTACTTGCTAGTACAATTTTGAAATAAAGTGGACACTAATTGCTTCCAAGATTGACATAGTTAATTAATTTCAAAATTGCTTACAATTCATCAAGCTTGGGAAAGTTCCAGAGCTCATCTCAGATGCTCTATGTAAGTGGCTTTTTTCCCTCGCAATACATGCTTAACCAACTTGATTTGATAGAAAATCTATCACAGGAAGGAAATTAACTCAGGTATTTTCTATGGGTTTCTCAACGATACGACAAGTCTGCATGTTTTTCTTTTGAGAATTCAATCCCTGAGCTCATTTGAAGGGAGTATTCTTATTAAGCCAGTTTATACATTTCTCTGTTGACATGATCATCAAAATTTTCCAAAAGAGAGGAATTTTTGATTGACCATTTTTTATTAAAAATTTACCTGGAAGAGATAAGTGATCTTTAAAAATGGACACACTGAGAAGCCAAGTTGGACAAATCAGAACTGATCATGTTATCAATCGGGTCGACTCATGTTAGACCCTGCCATGCCACAATTTTTGAGTATAATGGCCTTCTTAATCATTTGGTTCTGTTATAGTGAGAAATGTCCACAATAGTTTTAATCATTTAGTTCGGAGAGCTCTGCAGTAGCTCAGGATTTGATAGGAAGTCCTTTTTGCCCTCGAGGTCTAACCTTTTTCAAAGTTTGCTTCCTACAACCTCCATCATTTCATTCATTTATGTCGTTTCCTCAATTCTACACCATCGTACCCATCTTCTCTGGTGATTTCCCATTTTTGCAGTACTTAGAAGCAATTCCAACTTAAAATATCCAACACTTATAAATCTACTTGGGTTCATATTAATGAATCCATTCAATGGATCACTTTGCAGGACAAAAATGACAATAATTTGATCAAAACATGATGAAAAATAGTGGTATCTCACATTTCAAGGAGTCTTGGAGCAAAAATGGCATGGAAAAAAGATGCAGTGCACATGAATCAAGGCATTGAATGGGACCCATTTTCTACTTTATATGTATGATCAGGGTCCAGGTGTTTCATGAATGCAACCGACAAAGGAAGAAGATCTATTTGGCAAGTTTCCAAATAAGCGTGGGAATGGCCGAGTGCCCTGGGCCAAATAGAAATGATTACCTTTTGGCCGCTGAGGTATGAAAAATTGTGGAACAAATAAGGAGCCAACGGAAGCCTCCATGTGTTTCTTAGCACACTTTAGTATGGTCATCAAAAGTGGAGGACCTTAAATAAGCATGGGATCTAAACCATGTCAAGTCTCACTTGGCAGAGTTGTTAAAAAGTTAAAGTAATTCAGTGGAAGGCGCCATCTATCCAGGGTCTATGAAAGTTTTCCTTGGTCGTTGAAAATTCCAAGTAAAGGAAGAGTGAGTGGAATCCTCCAAGTATCCTCTAGGCACTTCTTTAAAATAAAAATTAGGGGCCTTCCCAAAATAGGCATGGTCACTCCACGTGTCCCAGGCCTTTGAAAATTTCTTTGAAAAGTTTAAGTATAGAGCAGAGATGGTGGAAACCTCCATATGTCTTCCATTGTCAGCAAGTGAAGTAAAGCATGGCACATTTGAGGCAGATACAAATGAGTGCGAGCTAGCCATTAGGCCATGTGAGCTATGAGGTTATGTGGATATTATCAAGTATATTGCAAGTATTTTTGGAAACCATCCACGTGTCCTCAAGGAAGACTGCAAACTAAGCTAAGAAGTGAGTTTTTGGCTAGCTGGCTCACCACCCAAGATAAGTCAAAGCCCCCTTACTTCACCCGTAGCTAGGATCCAACCAGGATAAAGAAAACTACATTTCCTTAACAAAAATTGGTGAGATGCAAATTTGATGGAGAATAAACACACCTGTCAATCAAAGGGGGACAGGAATGCTCACCATCGGATCACCGAAATGAATGGGAAGTTCAATGATGGCCTTGGCTCTGCCACTAGATCTGTAACTTTGGAAATGATATAAATTTCTCCTTGGTGATCTGTTTGGTGTAAAATTAGAATTTCTGGAAATGTCTGAAAGACCTCTACGTTTCCACATAAATTTCAGATTTTAAATTTAATCAGGAAAAAGGGGTCAAAATGGTGACTTATCTTAACCACACTCTAGGACACTGTAAAACTGAGTTTACCACCATTAATAGGGGCATACAGAGCAATTTATGGTCCCATAACCTATAATAACAGTAGTGATTGGATTGCAAGGGGATCCTCATACCATGCTTTAAGGGACTGATTTTTCTCACCTTATAGGAGAAATTTTCATGCATCAATACAGGGAGATTCTTATTCCTCTCTCAAAGCCACGCATTTTAAATAAATTCAAGGGTTCTCTCATTTGTAAGGGGGGATAATTCTGGTACAAAATGAGCACCTAACATTTTTTTTTGTGACATCATCAATAAAAGTAACATAATAACTTGAACCCCCAAGAGATGATACCTGAGCTGCCCTAGCCACACATCAGAATGAACCAGCTCTAACTTACTCTCTTTCTTTGTAGGTCCAACCTTGAGAAACCTTACTCGCTTTTGTTTCCCATATATGTAGTCCTCATAGAACTCCAAACCTATTTTTGTATATCTAGGAAAATCCTTCTTTATGATCTCCATGTCCTTATGGCTTATATGACCGAACCTATAGTGCCACAATGTTGTATCTACTTTTGAAGCCACAAGATTATAGACATTATTGCTATAAGTGGTTAAATACAAGGTTCCTAACCTTCTTACCTCTTGCCACCACAAGAACCCTTGGTAACCTTTCCAAGAGTTTTCCTCATGTAAATATCACTAATACAACCATCACTTCCCAATTATCCCTGCCGAAATCTAATCTTTGATCCCTTAATGCTAGGCACATGTTCTGACATCCTTCAATAGCCAAGTATTCCCATTCTACATTTTAACCTAAACAGAACCTTTTCCAACTATGTCTACAAGGATCATCATCACCAAGAAAAACATGCCCAAAATCTCCTTGAACATAATCAACAAAATAATGCCTATGTGGAGTAGCATGGAAAGAAGCCCCCAAATCTAAAACCCAAGATTCAACAATATTCTACAAAGAAAGAATCAAAGACATCTTGACATACATTACCCATTGCCACATTCACCTCCTTGTTTTCTTCCTGTTGTCTCTTCTTGTCCTAAAGCTCCCAACAGTCCTTCTTTGCATGCCTATACTTTCCAAAGTGCCAACATACTATCTTGCTTTTAGATTTTGACCTTGCCCGATCTTTGATTTTCCACGGATTCCTCTATTCTTTTGTCTCCCTCTAGTTTCCATTGTCAAAGCATTCCCTGAAGTAGAAGATTCACCAGATATTTTTCTTCACATTTCCTCACTTAGAATCACCCCTACAACATCCTCAAACTTCAACTTTGAGTTATCTAGAACTGAGTTGCTTACCACCATTATCAGGCTATTCCAACTCTCAGGTAAAGAGCACAAAATTAATAAAGCCCTAACTTCTTCATCAAATTCTATTGTAACCAGAAGCTAGCATATTTACAACCGTATTAAAATAATTTAAATGATCATTCTATTGAACCATTCTCAGACATCTTCATATTAAACAACTTTTTCATTAAAAATATCTTATTAGAGGCAGAGGGTTTTTCATACAACTTCCCTAATGCATCCATTAGTTTTTTTGTAGTCTTTTCCTTGAAACATTAAATAATACCTAAGATGTAAGACACACCAGGATCGTTCCCAAGTGCCTTCCTATCTAGCAAATCCCATTCCACATTTTTCATGCTCAAGGGTTTGTTCACCTTCTTAGACAATAGAGTATAAAGATCTTTCTGATAAAGGTAATCTTCCATCCGCATCTTCCAAAGACTAAAAATCTGCTGTTGAATTTATCAACCCTTGATCTTCCATCATCTGTCATAGCTCCCACTCAAGATAAAAATTTCCCTGTGATTCAATACTTCAGCAAACCAAAACCAGGCTATGATACCAATTGTTAGGAAATAAGGGATAAAATATGTGGAATAATCCCTCACAGAATCACAACAATAGAAACTAATATGCAGAAAATATTACAGATTTCAAATAAAAGTGTAGAATAAAATAACACAACACAAAGAGACAATATTTAATGTGGTTCACCCAATTTGGGCTACATCCACCAAGAATCACTTGCTCAGATTTTATTACAGGCCACTGCTCTCTCAATACAATACCCGGATCTGTTTGGAGCTATGCTCAACAAACTATAGAATTCACACCTGAATTCAAAACACATATAACAATGCTTTACATTATATCTCTACCATATGCATAAAACCATATAAATAGACAACTCCTGTTTAAGCAGTTTACAATACTATTTAGGGTATCAAAACCATGGGAAAACACTTTCTCCCAAAACCAAGGGTCAAAATACAACCTGAGAACATCATCTTCCCTTTACATGAAAATTATACAGTACTCTTAGGAGCGGTTTCAACAGCCACACATATGGGTCCAGAGATTTTAACAGGTAAGATGAGGAAAAACTACATGTTGTTTACAGGGAGGATTGGAAGGTTTAAATCTTGAAAGGAGCATGCCCATTTCCTTGTGCAATGTTGGATTGATCAAAGGAATGGGAGTAAGTTATGAACTTCAAAAACTGGGATGCTTGGACTTAGATAAACACAATACATTTGAGATGAGGTTGATACCAAATTGACAAATCTTATGTTGCTTCACTAAGGAGAAGGAGATTGCTGCCCTGGAACTTAAAAGAAGATCTTAATGTATCGAGATTCACATCAAGATAATGAATCAGATTAATTGAGTTCACTCCTTTTTTCTTAAATGTTAAGGGGTTGACCATGGCTGCCGAAAACTTCAAAATTGGAAGGTAAATCTCTAATAGGATTTTTCTCCAGTGGACATGTAATGTCTCTACTCACTCAATTTTTATGGATGACCCCATAATGGTATTGTCATGGAGGATTTATACAAATTCCCATATAAATAGCCTGCATGCAATCTCTTTGGATAAAATCCCTTGTTCTGGTATAATGAGGAACATGATACTAGTATTTCTAGATTTACCAGCTTGCCATTTTCAAGATCTGGAATTTGATGGTTGAATTCCAAACTTGAAAATTCAAAGACCCATCTACAAAGATATGAAAATAGCATAAGGTGAAAGACTAAAATATATAGAACTTAGATCCTATTAAATCCTCACATATGAGTATTAATCTTGCAACTTTCTATTCAAATGTTAAGGGTCCTCTGAGGTGTGCAACATATTTTGAATGTCCCTCGTTCAAAGTGCTTCATTGTGAGTCACTCAAATCAAAAATTATGATAGAGAACTTCATGTTGGAGGATACAAAATTCAGGCTGTGTGCTAACAGTAAAGAGATTGACTATGGTTGATGAACGATTCCTTAAGGTCAGGGAAGAGGGAAATATATGACATGGTGATATTGAGCCAGGTTTTAAATTAAAAATGAGACGAGTTTTTTAGGACCTTAGTAGGGATTTTCCCTCTGTAAATATAAATGAAAGATTTGGTTTAAAGGTGCCAAAAAAGGAATCACTGGAATTGGAAAATGAGTTGGAATGCGAAAAGTGGGTCATCAAAGTGAGCTCGTAGACTCTTTCACTATGTTGGAGGAATTTAATTACTCAACTAAGGAATCAAAATAGTAATTGGTGATGCAAGATGGATTCTTGAAAAATTCATATGGAATATGATCTTATGCCATTGATGCGTAGAAATGTTCAATGGATTATTTGAAATGATTAGTCTCAAGTCAATTTCAAGAGAAGACATCCAACTTAAAGTAAATGCACTAGTTTATTATCTGATATTCACTTCTCGAGCTAAATTAATATGATAAAAAAAGACTGTGCCCTTAATAAAATGAAAGATTCAATGAATGGAAAATTTTGTTGTGAATGTCATTTCTAGTGGATGGACAAGTTTTGAAGGAAATATTCAATAAGATGTGAAAGTTGACTGATTTCATAGCCATAAATCTTTCAAGAGTTAACCAAGTGAAGATGGTGCAATATAAAATGAAAAAGTGGAATCATACCATCAGGAGATGGCTAGGTTAATTATTTAGAGAATTTTCAAATGGGGGAAGCTATAAGGCCCTTGAAAAGATTTGGAGTGCTTTGAATGTCTCATGCTTTATTTGCAAATAGAAAGTTATATCCGAACTCCAACCAGCTTAGCGCAACAAGTTTCCTTTGTAATTTTATTGGTCATGTCAAGATTGTTCCAAGAGAGTGCAGAGGATATTTTGTTAAATAATTTGAGATTAGGTTTACATAATTTTTATTTGTCTGATAATTTGACCAAAACCTTGAGAAATCGTGTTACGCATGAAGTAATTTTTGTAAGAAACAAAGGCTTATTTTCAAATAGAATATCTTTGTGCCTTCTAGTGCAGTTTCCTATGTTAAGAGTTCCTGGGGTGATCACACAAGATCTTATCCTCATGATAGATATTGTGGAAAGGTGACCAAATTAATTGGATGAAGAGAGCTATCTGCATCTTGCATGATCAATAAATGATTTAAATTCTGGGGTATCATTATCATTATCCATGAGAGGATACACAGGTGGAGTTATGTTAGTCTATGACACAGTGTATTCCTAGGAATGATGGAAATTAGGATGAAACACATGGTGAAATTACGCGCTTTAACTTAGGTTTTGTGTTAAGCTTAATCAATTGAAGAATGCATGAAACCGCGTTTCTTAGAGAAATGATGTTAAGTGGAACAAAATAGAGCAACACAATTCATGGTTCATTAAAATTTTGTCCACAAGTATCTTTTTAACATATATTGTAGATAGCAAACGCCTTCACAATTCTACAAATTATGCCAATTTAATGTGGTATGAGACCAATTTAAGCTTTGGAACTTCCAATATCAAGAGATACATGTTAGTACTAAATCATATATGAATATCCTCTCATACACTGTATATCCATAAATGCTAAATAATTTCATTGAATTTTCCTATCCTTTACCAAAATATACAGATGCAATTAGTTTTTATCATTGTCTTTAGTAACTTGGACCTTATCTAGAAAACATTTTCATTCTCTAGCGTGATAGCTTGTGAGAAAAGGGTTATGTTGCATTGACCTTTTATGTCAAGAAGCGGTCATAGCCTTCAAATATTTTAAACCAAGCCTTACTAGTATCCATTGTCTATTGATTTTTTCACCAAAATACATTCTTTATACTTGCTGACACCCCTGGTTTAATCTAAAAATGATGACCTATATACCATGAGATCATGTCAAACTTCCATAGCATGGTGCTGAACCCTAGATATTAGTTCTTCAAAGAGAAAATATGTAATAATGAAATTTGGTTACTAGTTTTACATATGGTTTTTTGCAAACAAATCCTATTATGATATTAGCATCCCGATCAACTTCTGTGTTGGGTTCTGTTTCAAAGTGGTTGGACTATTAGATTGACCTACATGAACATTCACCATGTTTTCTCCTCTTTTGTCTAGGTGATATTTTATGTGTGCTCAGGGATTTGCAGAAATTTTCAACCGAGACTACATTTATGCAAAGATCCAAAGTGTCTTCTAAATCTTGAAGTGTCAATCTATGTCATCTTTAAAGTACAACATCAAGTGGTGTGGTTATTTTGCAACCCTACAATGTGTTTCAATTGCAATATAGGGTTCATATTCATTCCATTTTAAGGAAAGTAACAACTTAATGGTGTAATGAGTGCAATCTATGACATGATAGTTAAAGCTTGAGTTATGTGGTGCTTCCCCACATAAAACCCTTAACGATCTCCATTTTCCTAAGACGGAGGGCCAAATTCCAATCCTTTGGAGAGTGTCCCAAACCACCCCTTTTGTTGGGGTAGGAACTACACCTCTTTAATAGGATTTTCCTTTTTCATAGCTCTCTCTCTCTCTCTCTCAGATCCAACTCCTCATTCATCTCTCTGCCCTCTCTCCTTGGTCCGTTTCAGAAATAGCAGGATAGAATAGGAATAAATACTGCATTTCCCAAGGAGTAGTGAGCAGTGCTTAGATTAGGAAGAGGAACCAATCTTCTATGGAGGTCCATATCATGTAGAAAGTCCCACAACTTGAGAGATGGTCAAATGTTACCTACTTACACTAATTTCCCATTTCATTCATATGCAAGAAAATAAGATGGTTTTGTAATTTGGTGGTAGCAATACATATTATCTATTAATGCTTGATATTTTTGAGGTCCATTTCTTTTAACTGGTTTATATTGGATGTTAACCATGTCAACCATTCTAATTTTACAATAGTCATAATCAATAGAAAAACATAAATGGTATTAGCTCCAAACTTCTTAATATGTAGGATATTTCATCACTCAAGTTAGCTACCACATAGTTTGGTTTGGAATCTATATCCGGTCCTAACCTAATATATAAGGACCACTTGGACTGATATGTCTTCCAACTGCCCTTTCAAATAAGTAATTACCAAGGTTATACTTCACGATGGGTTGGCCTATTCTTAGATATCATCCATATAACCTTATATAGGCAAGTAAACACCAAAATCATTTGATAAACTAAAACTATAAGGAAATGCACAAAGCAATTACTCACTTCATACACTTGCAAAAGGCATTTAAAAGTCCCTAAATCTCACATTACCATATTTGAAGTCATTATGACAACACCCACATTAGGTTTGAAGCTACAAGACATGACAAGGAAGCCATTATGTATGATCTACAAAAATCAAACATCATATCTCCAAGTATTTTAGCAAGAGAAAAGTTAAAGAAAACATGGTCAAAGAAAATTCCATATCTGGTTGTTCTATATAGATATCACATTCTAGCTAGAAAAGGATGTGTATTTTGAGGATTATTTAGAGCAGTTCTAATATCGGTAGTGCATGAGGGTGCATAAACCATTCTAATATTTTTTAGGACTCTTCATCCATGGCTAGGTTTTGAGATGGTGACAATCAATAAAAAGAGATTTATTGCATGTGGTATAGCTAGGGTTTGATAGTGACAGAAAAATCCAAGAAGGAGAGATTCACATAAAGGTACATAAGCTAATTATAGAAAAAATATATATGCACTTCGGTACATTTATAGGTACTAAAGCATACTAATGTATACATGACTCCTAAGCAAGAAAACTAGTGGTTGACAACTCCTTTTGGCCTTTCTGTTGCTTTATCTCTTACACTTTACTGGATTTACATATCTTACATCTTTATTAACACTTGAATGATTTACATTTTGATGGACTCAAAAAGTAACACCAATTTAGGATAGAAGCACCCAAGAACTCCTGTCCCTCATGAGTACTCTTATCCCTCTCTTTCCTCTTCTTACTCTTTTGAGTCCCTTTTCACTTCTTGGTCACTTTTTAACACTTTGGGTTAGTATTTTAGTTTTCAATTATGAAATTAAAACAAGGGAATCATATATATACTTAGTTACTCCTTCCAAATAAAGGGAAAAACACCATAAGAATTATCTGTCACCACCTAAGGTTTCACAAAGGCACAAGAGCACTACAAAGTACATATCTAGAACATTCATATAAGGTAAAAGGGTTGCATTGGTCTACATACACTACATAGGAGGGGAGTTCGTTCTATCTCATCATACACATTTTTCACATTTGGTAAAATATAAATCTAGAACACTATCATCGTGTAACTTTCACAAGCCAAAATTAGGACACATGACACAAATACACACACACACACACACAAAGAACTATATGGATTCTAAGATATAGTGCAACACTTGGTTGTAAGTTCACTCTTCGGGTGACCATTAGGGACAATCCAACTCCACATTATGCATATTTTATTTATTAGATTTGATGTGGTTTATGGGCATGTGTAGGTAGTAATTTGTTTTGTAGGTTACAGGTGTGATCAATGACCTAAAAATGAAACTAGAGAGAAAAAGAGTGAGTAACAACAAAGATATTCTGACCAAGAAAATATCACATTATAATAATTTCAGCAGACATAGGCACCCATATAAGTCATTAGAGATTGGGGAGCTCATGTCCTCATATGGATGCTTCTTTTCAATACATTCTCAAGTTCTTGATCCCTAAATGAGCCATATAAAAAATATTTCCATCCATATCCAACACTCAGACAGTCCCGATCATTCCCGGATTGCACAAAATCAACTAAGTCATCACCCATCCCTCACTTGCTTAGGTTTTACATCATTTAATGTTTATTTCTTGCACATTACTATATTTAATCATTTTAATATCATTTGTTACACTAAGTTACTACAAAATAATATTTAATTCAAATTAGATCAAATCATTTAGTGAACTCAACCAATCAAACCCTACCTTCTAAAAAGCATCAGATCCTCTCCCTTCTTATGAATTTGTGGACCAATCCTCTTACCCATACTATACACCCACCAGGGTTTCTTACATAGCTGCCATTGCTGCTGATTTTATGCAGGTATGTACCCAACACCTTCCCCAATTCAACCCTCTAATGCCTCAGCAAACTATTGATGTGGTCACCACTTGATGCAATAAGTAACCCATGGATCCACCTATCTCTATTTGGCCACCTATCACATCTATAGTTCCTATTGACACCTCAAAAGGTTATGATATCATTGAGAAACTAAAGAATACACTAGCCAAAATATCCCTTTATGATATTTTACGTAATGCACCACATTGTCATCATATATTAAAGGTTTCCCTATGTTCCATTCAAATTACAAGTGATAATTCCCTTATTTCATTCGCCCATCTTATTCAATCCCTCAAAAACCTACCACATGCTATATCATTTTGTAATGAGAATATCCCTCCTATTTCCGTTGGTGATCATTCATCACCTTTTTTATTACAATGAATATTGGCCACCATCATATAAAGTGAATACTAGTTGACAATGGCTCTGCTCTAAATCTATGTTCCCTTTCATTACTCACATAGATTTAAATTCCTAATAGTCAGATAACCAAATCATCTACCCTTATTTGTGGCTATGATTATACTACTCGAACATGCATCGAAACCATCACCTTACCTTTACAAGTTGGTCCCAAAACCTATATCATTGATACATCATTTCAGCTCTTTTTTTTACTCGATAGACCATAGATCCATGCTATTCCTTCTATGGTTCATCAATGCATTAAATCATTACATGATGGAAATGAACATACTATTTCTATCGACCCCAAACCATTCAAGTTTTAAAACATAGAACCTATAACTTCCATGCCTATACCCCCACTTAATTCAATTCCTTACCATACTAGTGATACATATGATGTCAGTGAATCCATGGCTTCCATTAATTCTTCTACCTCCACATTCACCCATTCCATCCCTACACATACCCCTTATCATATTCCTCCTACCATATCTACCTCCATCACTACCATTATGCCACCCTTTACTGCTTCTCCTAGCCCTACATCCACCACTCCTCATTCTAATATCCTTGATAATGCTACCTAACACGATAGTGTCAACATCGATGATTCCGATGATGAGTTCAATGTCATATAAATTACTGATGAAAAGTTACGTAGCCTCAACTTTAGTCCTCTTGAGGTAGACAAATCCTGATTTCAAGACACCTTTACTACTATTGGTATGGGTGAGTATCAATTAAAGTAACCTCTTCCCTCTACTATAACCATGATTCCTTTCTAAAAAATTGTACACACACTAGAGCTCATCCCATCTCCCCATGACACCTCCGGTCTAGAGCTCGATCCATTCACATTCACCTTACTCATACAAGACTATTATTTGCCTTATATTCCATTCAATCCTATCTACCTTGACACTTTTTGCACACATGAAGTATTAGCACAATTAGGATTCAAACTTGCTAATCTCCTTCCCCCTCATTTACCTCATCTGCATCACAGCTATGTATTCGTTACTATGTCCTATGGCCTCCATGTCTTCCATTTATTAGTATTCCTTGCACATACACACCATTCCTCTATGCTCACTTTTATATAATCTAGGCTTGACTATATTAGTGGTACCCTTGACCATAATCATACTACTATTACCTTTCCTATGCCTTTTGGCCATATCTCTATTTGCAATGATTCCTTCCTTAGCTATGCTGAAAACTTAACTCATTTGTACACATGATTTGTTAGGTTCTAGATCCTATTTTCATGTGAGAAAGTGTTAAAGACTATACACTAAGAGTACTATACACTTTCCATAGTTGTCTCACCGGGGTTTGGGAATGTAGTCCCTGAGAAATTTTTCTTTGGCCTTAAAACATGCCTGATATACCGAGAAATGTGCTTTTCTCATATGGGCAGGATTTTGACCCATAGGTTTATGGGATGGTTTTGGCCCATGGTTTTGATACCCACAGTTTTGTAAAATTTCTTAAGTAGTTATTTATTTATATGGTTTTGTGCATATGATAGGTAATAAAAAACATTATAGATACATATTTTGAATTCGGGTGTGAATTCTGTAGAGTTTGTTGAGCATAGCTCCAAACAAATCTAGGTATTATATTGAGAGAGTGGTGTCTTGTAATAAAATATGAGAAAGTGATTCTTGGTAAACGTAGTTCAAATTTGGTGAACCACGTTAAATACTATCTCTTTGTGTTGTGTTATTTTATTATAAAATTTTATTTGAGATCTGTAATATTTTCTGCATATTAGTTTCTATTGTTATGATTCTGTGAGGGATTATTCCACATATTTTATCCCTTATATCCTAACATGATTTTCTGTAACCCCATTTTAATTATTAAGAATATGCTACGGGCATGTATAATTTAAGTCGCACATGATCTTTCTATGACCAACTTTACACTATCACATAGTATGCCTCTGATCCAAATCTTATCGGTTATGACCCTAACAATGACACACTCCTTGATGAGTTCATTTGACCCCCAAACTTGCTAAAAATTGGGGGTAACTTGAATTCCCCTTTCATTAGTCACATCCTTGTGAATTTTATTTTTCATTTCTCATGCTCTGTGATTCATGTATAAATTTTCAAGCATCTCCAGATCTCCAGTATACATACTTTACCTTTGATACCCAATGACACACTCTTGGTCTACAGTTTACACTTGATTGTTTAGGGCATAATTCCTAAATGATCCTCACATCGTAAACATCCACTTAGGGAAAGGTGGCCCCTCTCATATGCACATATTGAATATCACAGTACACCATTACTTTCACACTGTATTTTCACATCTTGTTTTTCTTTACTCTTGGTAGCTTATACTACTTACATGTCACACTTTGTTTCCTATGCTACTTGGATACTTAGTATGTCATTATATTTTTCTATATACAGACAAAAACATTCACATGGTAT
The DNA here is from genome assembly GCA_019776745.2 of Taxus chinensis. Classification (NCBI taxonomy): domain Eukaryota; kingdom Viridiplantae; phylum Streptophyta; class Pinopsida; order Cupressales; family Taxaceae; genus Taxus; species Taxus chinensis. The sequence continues at coordinate 34,338 of JAHRHJ020000183.1, forward strand.
CATGAGGTGAATGCACGACCTTTCAAAATCCTTACACGATGCATGATGCTCAACACCATTCTTTACTAGTCCTACCAAGGCTCCTGGGGGAATCTACCTTTGTTACTCTCATACTCCACACTCAAATGTCCTATTGTTACAATATTTACTACTTTTTGTCACTATCACTTACTTATCACTGATCTATACATGTTTTGATAAACTATTTATTTTTCTAACCTGATAATGAGTGCTTCATGTGTAACATTTTCCTTGTAGGATTCTATATAACCATAGTTATCTGTTACCTCTTCTTTGCTATTTTTTCCACTTTTTATGAGTTAAGCCCTATGTATTCCTTGATCATTTTTTTCTTATGTCTCCTTTGGCCCTAATTGTCTTGTGACACATTGAGTGATATCCCATGTATGTAACCCATTTTTTGTGGTACCTATTGTCTTTATAAATTGTTTGATACATTGTATTCTATTGCATGCAATATATTTTACATTAACACTTGTTTCTAGCCTATCTTGTTTGCATGTCCCCTGGTTTCTACCATGCACATCTCTTTCCCCCTACATGTATCCACTCTATGATATACATATTAGTTTCAAGTCCTCTTGTTTGGGATGCCCTCTCCTAAATTCATCACACACACCTCAAATGAGGGGGGGAACCTATTGGGTGAAAAAATCACCCTTCCAAAAGCACAAAACTCTATGACATAACCAAACAATATTGAATTGGAAAAACCACACAATTATAGAGTGGTCTAGAATTAGCCTTGGATCACAAACATAGAGAAAAAAATAACACCCAGTATCAAACAGGAATGGTGGGTGATTGCATCCCATATGGGCACTTGTATCCTGTGAAAAAAAGAGACAGCTTTTTAGTTCAACACAATTTCCAAAAAGTTATAGTATGGATCTATAGTATGAGACAATTGGATTCAATTGCATAATTTAGTCACTCATCTACAATTTAGTTACAATTTGGTTATAAATTGGGACGTTACAATCTCTAGTTACACTTATCATTTAAGAAGCATCATGGAAGGAGAGAAAAAAATATCTCTCTCCCCAAAACTCTTCTCCTTGGCGTGAGATTTACCAAAAACCTCACTCTTAGTGTGATATTTCCCAAAAACCTCATCCTTGGCAGAAGGATGCTCAAATCTATAGCTCGATGCTTTCTTGGTTGAGAATTGATAACTCCCAACCCCATCTAGAAACACATCCAAAGAAAACATGAATTTTTTTTATCCTATAATCTCTCATACATCAGGTTCACTCTTTCATTAACTACTACTTTTACATGATTTTTACTTACTTATACACATGTTACTATGATTTTTCATATACAGGACTTTGACTAATCTCTTTCTCTTATTTTTTAGGTCCATGATTAAAATAAAAAATAAATAACTCACATCAACATGCACAAGATCCAATAGCACATTACTATACATACGATTCACCCCTAGGGTCTACCTCCCTTTCCTAGTTGACATGATTCACATTGTGGTCACTTCATGCATCACATGTCTACTTGTTCACTCTACACGCTATCAGTGAAAATCCTCGTATGAATATTTTATCTAGTTTATGATATCCAGTATTCACTCAATAACATAAAGTGGGGGAAATTTTCGACACAAAATCTTTGCACTTAAGTACATTTCTAGGTCCTAAAGTATACTAATCTATGCATGATTCCTAAATAAGAAAGCTAGTGGTTAACAAATCCTTTTGGACCTTTTTTTGCTTTATATCTTACACTTTACTGGCTTTACACATCTTACAACTATGGTAGCACTTGATTGATTTAAATTTTGATGGCCTTGGATGCTAGTACCTATTTAGGAAAGAAGCGCTTGGGTTCTCCTATCCCTCCTAGGAAATCTTGTCCCTCTCTTTTCTCTTCTTACTCTTTTGATTCCATTTTTTCGCTTCTTGGTTACCTTATAACACTTGGGGTCATCCTTTTATTTTTCAATTAAAAAATTTAAAAAAGGGAATCATATATATATACACACACACATATATACATACGTAGTTACTTCTTACAAATAAAGGGACAAGCATTATAAGCATTATCTATCACCACTTAAGATTGTGCAAAGGAACAAGAACACTAAAAAGTACATATACAACACATTCATATAAGGGAAAATGGTTGTATTAGTCTACACACACTGCATAAGAGGGGAATTCATTCTATTCCATCATGCACATTTTTCATATTTAGGACAATCTAGATCTATCCCACTATCATCATGTAACTTACACAAGGGAAACCTAGGACATGAGACACAAATCCACACACATGGATAACTACATGGATTTTTATATGTAGTGCAAAGATTGTTCATAAGTTCACTCTTTAGGTGACCAATGGGGTTAGTTTGACTCCACATTATGCTTATTTGTTTACTATATTTGATGTGGTTTATGAGAACGTTTAGGTAGTAATTTTTTATAGGATACATGTGTGATTGGAAATATAATAGTTAAAATGGAGTAACAAAGATTAAGTAACATCAAATATCTTCCGACTCATAAAAGATCAGGTTCTGAGCATTTTAGCAAACATAGGTGCCCAGATCAGTCATTAGCGCATGGGGTGCTCCTGTCCTCCTATGGTCACTTATTCCCAGTACAAAACTGAGTTCTCGAGCCCTTAGAGATCCATCTAGACACTATTTCTAGCTAGATCTAGCACTTAGAAAATCCCGATCATTCCCAGGTTGTACAAAATCAACTAATTCATCATCCCTATATTAGTTTCTTAGTGTTTTACATACTTGAATGCTTAGTGCTTGTACATTACTATATTTTAATCATCTGAATATCATAAATGTTAAGTAAGTGACTCTAAAATAATATTTAATTCAAATTAGATTAAATCACCAATTTGAAGTTGGTCCAAGACTATAAAATAGGGTCAATCCCATATCTTATGGTCATGGAATTTTAGTATGGTCCCACCCTAGGTGAATTGATAGTCACATTTCTAGTTCCAATGATCATTCAAGTTTAGAACCTCTAGTTTCATTGTTTCACAGTCCTAAATCTCTCCAAGAGTAACTTTGTAATTAACTAAGTGCCTCTATACATCTGTTTTGTGATTTCAATTACATGATAGGTTACTTGTTTTATGATGTATTATTTCTATCCGATATGAGTTATAAATCTGAGTTATTATTTCTATTGTAACATATTTGTATGGTTTGTAATCAACTCTAATCTACTCTGAAACCTAATTAAATTGAACTAAAATTTAATTAAGGGTTATACATTTTGGTGAACTTGATCTTTTGATCAAAACTTTCACATAATCTAGGATGTTATTAGTTCATTTTATATTAGTCTTGATAATATTAAAACCCTAACGCTCTAGGGGTTTATTATGATATTATTTAGTGTTATATTCCTCTTTTTCATTTGTATCACCATGTTATTATCTTCTATATTCTATCTCATCAATTCACGTCTAAAAAATCTCCCTAATTTTCTAGCATTAGCTAATATCCCTCTAACTAGGTCCATGCTAATGATTTTCCTATTGGTAAGATTCCTTATCCTGGTCCTACTTACCACATGGCTGATACCCCTATCACTTATGTGGATATCTGTGAGGACATTCTTGTTACTATTTGGTTACCTCCACACTTCATCTCTAACATGGTAGTTACCAATGTTAATGTTATCACCACACATCTTAATAAACAACCCATAATGGGTAACCCATCCTTTCATCCACCTATAACTCATACGACAAAGCCTACTATACCATATAACAAGTATTACCTATTTGAAAACTTAATTATAATTATGCTAATATATATCCTTTGGAGATCCTCTAAAAAGCACCGATGGATAAAGACATCCTACAACCTACTTTGGGATCATTTAAATAACCTAATAATACTCAACCAACTACTTTTTATTATTTCATGAATTTTTTTAAAGCCCTCAATCAAGCTATTACCTTTAAAGCTACTAATATCCCTAATATCTCTAATTCTAATACCCACCCACCTTTTTTTATCACTGTATGTGTTGAACCTTTCTCATTAAGTGGGTTTTGATTGATAATGTATTTGGTATCAATATCTTTCCTAAGTATCTTCTATTGTAAATGGGTCTTTCTCCTAGTACAACTTATATGATTGATACCACCATTCATGGCTTTGATAAAATTACAAACTCCATATTAAAAACTGTAACTCTAGATGTTCATTTTAGCCCTGTAACATTACCAACCAATTTATATACCATGGATAATGTTATTCATTATAAATTACTCTTGGGTTTCCCTTGGATACATGATATGTATGATGTTCCTTCTACTTTCCACCGTTGTGTTAAATTACTACACAATGGCATTAAACACACCATATCCGCCAATCTTGATCCCTTTAAGTACTTTCAACTTGATATGTTCCATACACAAATTCTTTCTATCACTCCTCCATTCCAACCCATCCTTATGGAAAATATTAATACTTATATTATTGGTGAAACTTTCCACTACTCTACTTCCATTCCATTGTCATTCACATAAAATTCTACAAATATTAGCACCTCAATCCTTCCATTATATTTTTTCATTCTATCAAAACCAACAGTTAATAATCCCCTATTAGATGATATTGTTTAGTAGCCTAATGGGCTTGATTACTCTAATGATAGTGATACCAACACTATTGACCTCACTAATGCCAATTTGAGTAACCTAAGTTTTAATCAAATTGATAAAGATGAATCTATGTTTCATTCTCTCTATGTCTCTACTCGATTTGGGAATATTTAACTTAAAAATGATGTCTGTAATATTTATACTACCAACTCCTATCTCTTTGAACATATTTTCACCCAACTAAAAAATAAGGTTAATGCATTAGATTTCCTACCACTTGTACATCCTATTTCAGTACAAAATCCTCTCAATACACACATTTTTTTTCCTATCTTGATTGATCACAACTTCCTCATTTTTCCTTTTAAGTAGAATCCTTTTAATATTAAGCTTTCCCACCAACCCAATATCCATTTTCCCAAATAGCATCACATTTATAGACATGACAATGATCATTGCAGATATGTGATCTACTTAATCAATAATCTTAAAGAACATGTATATATTGTTTTATTTCCTATAACAACATCCTCCCCACATACTCATCTATTACTAATTTTCCTATCTCAAATGTGCCATCACATTTTTATACTTTTACTAGCACTGTTTATATTCATGGTCACTATTGGCCACATGTGCCACTCAATTTTCATACAAACAAGAATGTTTGTATCTATGAATCTCTTCCTCATTTAGGAATTACACCCTTTGACCCATTCTCACACCTGTGATGGATTTTAAAGTTATATTATGCTCAGGATTTACTTTGGCCTCCACATTATCATCATCAAGGTTTTGGTCTCTCTTGATACCTAACCTGTACCATTGGATTTTGGGTGATCTTGGTTACAACGTATATTTGACATGCTCACCTTGAATGACTTTAACATTAATTTTAAATTTATAATGGGATTGAATACTATTTTCAAAAACTACTCCCCTAATTATCAATCAAATAGGAAACATTGGATTCATACCTTAAAGGAACAAGAATCTCCTTACAATGATGAAGAATACATTATAACATTGTACTATGTTCGTCAGATTTAACTATTCCTTCTCTCATTGCAATAAGCTACACAACATTGCATACCCTACATTTGTTGGGTTTGACCCCAACATTGATGACCTCTTGGATGAAACTTGGTATCCTTAATGTTACCCACCTCTTTTTTATATAAGTTATCCATTGAAATAATTAAACAACATTCAATTATTTGTAAAAATACAAAATGATGGCTTGTGCATCTATTTAACCCTTAATTACATTTTAGGTCAATTTAATTAGGTGTAGATTATATTAGAGCTGATTATAGATCTTAAAAATATGTTGCAATATGTTCATATTAGCTCATATTTACAACTTATATCAAATGGAAACACTTTTATTAAACCAATCAACCTAACATGTAAGTGAAAGCTCAACATAAATGTATGAAGGAACTTAGCTGATTTTAGATGAATTCTAGGGATATTTGGGATTATGAAATAGTGAAAATGAAAGTTTTAAAATTGAATGAGCTTCACAATTGGGACTGTAAATGAACTTGGGGAAAAACCATACCAAACTACTATGATTTTATTGCACTGTCATAAATGTGCTGCATGGTATTGGACCTACCCTAACGAAACTTTTACAACTTTCTGGGTTGGTCATCTTCTTTGATTTATGTTGCACATCTAATGAGGCTCTCTAACTGAAATGATCATCATCTCAAACCCTATCTATGGATGAATAGTCCTAAAAAACAAATATTACAAGGGTTTTAAAAACCACCATTCATTGGTGACATTGGTACTTATCCAAAAAGGCCTCAAACCACACATTATTATCCACCTAACAGTTGATATCTAGATAGATCAATCAGATTTGAAATTTTCTTTAACTATGCTTTCTATGACTTGGATCTTGCTAAAATACTTAGAGAGAGGATGTTCAAGAGCTTGTATATATGAGATATGGCTTCCTAATTTGTAGCTTCAAACCTGATGTGGTTTTATACTTAATGATTGTAGATGTGCAATTCCGAGATATAGGGAGCTTTGGATGCATCCTGGAATATTATGAAGTGACATCTCTTGTGTATTGTCTAAGGAGCTAGAGGTTAGCAAATGGGTGGAGTTTACTTGCTTATATAGTGTTTTTTAGATGATTTATCTAAGAAATTATGACCTAGATGAATTATAAGACCCAACGAAAGACGTCATTTTGAAAGTGTATTTGGAAGACATATCAGTCCAAGATTGTATAAGTAGATTAGGACCAAATGTACAGTCCTGACTAATCTGTACAATATTGAATGGGAGTAAGAAATGTTTCAAATGAAGTTTAGAGATGATAGAATGATGTTTCTCTATTTATTTTCTATATTTTTTTCTCAAGATGTGTCAACATGTCAGTCTAAAAAGATACATGAGATAAACAATGACAATCAGAAATTGTTAAGTAGGAATGTAAAAGTTATATTTATCATATCAAAATTGCATAGTCAAATCAATGGTTGTAAAAATGTAAATGATCAAATTTGAAAGTCTTAATTTCCCCCTTCTAAGTATGAAATTGAAATTGCATGCTTATAGGAAATCATACCTGAGTATATAAACACACTTTTCCTTTGCTTGAATGTTTTTTTTTACAGATTCATTTTTATGCTTGGTGTTAGCTGCTCCTTGATGAAACTTGCAACACAAAGTGTAGTAAAAATTTGTGATAGATAATTGACTGTAACTCAAATAAAACATGTAAAATAGTTTTTTGCATCTGCATATATGTAAAGTAAAAATATCTAAAAATGGAAATAATACACATTTTTTTTCCACACTTTTCCTTTCTTAGAGATTTATGTTTGTTATACTTCATTGAATAATTGGGGGTGATTATTCCCCAATTAGTGCGGAGGAGAAACTAGAATGTTAGGTGCATACAACCCAACATGAAAAATGTACAAAAGATAGAATAATAAAGAGGTACAAATTTAAGCACATGAATGAGGAAGACCATGTACCAAATTTTTTCAACAACTATGATATCTTACCCTTTAAGTGTAATTTGAGAGTGTATAAACTCACTTTTTTATTTCATGCCTTACCAAAAAAATTATATAACACTCTTGCATTATCCTAGACTTTCTCAATTTGGCCAATCATGTTACCCCTAGCTACATCTCACTCATTCTTGCTTACATACACTAATGGTCATATTACTCCATCAAATCAGATTATACCCTAGCACATTACAATTCCATATTTTTATTTACTCACACAAATATCCATGACCATAGCATCTAGAAAGGGCCATAACACCTATATGTTATTAGAAAAGATGACCAATTTGGTCCCTTTCCCTCTAACAGTGATTTTATTGATTTGAATATCTTTAGTACACTTTTAGTTAACATTTACCGAGTTTTCCAGATATATAATTCTTATGTAAGAAAGTTATTTATCTCCCATTGAGGAGGGAATTCATTTTACTTGGCACATAATATACTAATGAGAAAATACAAAGATCAACCAAAAGCAAAGCTACTCCAAGAATTCATTGATCTTCATATAATCTCCATAATAATTCTACGGTAGTCCTTCAATTAGTTTGTATATATAAAAGGTAACTTATCAAAATAAAATCAAGCTAGGGAAATTATCAAGTACAATTCTATTATTGGAAGATCAGGGTTATTAATTGGGTTACATAGATTCTATATATCACATGCTACGTAAGAATGATGTGTAGTTTAATCCCTCTTTAGAGTAGAGGTGACACAAAAAATGCACAAGGGTGCTCATAACCCACCTAAAATTTGTTTTATAGGAATATCTCACCATCTAGGGTTGTAAAGATTAAATTTATTACACAAAGAGCATCGCATAATATGAGAGGTAAAAATTCTACATAGGAGAAAAATAGGAATTAGTGCAAATTAATAGAAAGTTGTAGAAGCTAAAAGTTCAGAGGGACAAGAGACTACAAAAAGGGCCATAGTGGGGGTAATATTTGGGTCAAACCATACACTTTGGTCCAAAAATATATTCAAGACACAATTTTGGTGGCAAATATCTTTTGGATCTGTTGGTCCGAAAATCTGTCACCTGGACAGATCTATGGATAGACGAGCCAACAGTGTGCAGGGCTTAGCCCCTCTTTGAGTCAGCAAAGTGAAACTAGTTTATTGCTATTCTACCAGCAGGAATCTATGCAAGTCTCACAGATTCTGCCTTCGGGGGTTTGGGATCTCATCCCAGTAGAGTGTTTCAGGCTGCGAAAAGAAAGGAATGAAAGAGGGAAAAGAGAAAGAACAGATCCGAAGGAAGAAAAGAAATGAATTCCAAAGCAGAAAGGTCAGAAGATTTATGTTTTTGGGTTGGTAGTAAACAGAGCCAAACCTACTTGCATAAATAAACAAAGCAATACTGATGAGCAAATGACAGAAAAGTAGATATGAATCCAACAGATTAAACACATACAGATCTAACGTAAGGAAGATCTAATACATAACACAGCTATTGAGCACAAAGTCTTAATATTTGTATTACTGTTTTCTTCTGTTACAAGAAAGCTCAAAGTATTTCTCTCCTCACTTCTATTTTCATCTAAAAAATGTTCACACTGAATACAAAAAGTATTCCAATATTTATAGAAGAGAGGAGAAGGAAAGAAGGCAAAAAGGAGCCAACAAATATTTACAAAGATATTTACAAAATATCTAAAAGTCATGTTGACTTTTGACAACTTGATGGATGACATCATCCCATGGTGCAACATGGATGATGTCATTATTTGTGCCAACACACTTTAGACATTTCAACAAGAAATCTTAGAAAAAATGATCAATGGATCCCAAGAAGAAACCACTCTTGTGTAAAATGGCACACTTTTCAGCATGTCGACAGTGACTTCTCAGCGCCTTGGCGCACATTTCAGCATGTCAACAGGAACTTATCAGCGCCCTTTGGCGCACTCTTCAGCATGTCAACAGGAACTTATCAGCGCCCTTTGGAAATGGGCGCACTTATCAGCATGTCGACAGGAACTTGAGCTCTTCTGAGAAGCGCCGGTGGATGATTTGGCGCATTCTTCAGGTAGACTTCGTTCACAGGCAACATTTATCAGCAGGCCTTGGATGACTCTTCTTGGCTGACGGCCATAAAGTGCCGGTGGTGAGGGATGCCAAGTATCATCTCAAAATGACGGGCAGTGAGGTTTATGACTACCTCGCCTTTGCTATTTTCGACACACCTTGTGTCCTTGTTGTAAGATTATGCAATCACCATCATGAATTCATTGTTGACAGCGCTGACGGGGATTCCTCCGGTGAAATGCAAGGCACTGCCTATTAACTTGTCCATCCATGGACTTCTTGTAACCTTCTGAGTTCTAACCCAGAATTCTTCCATGTCAATGTGACCCAACTCTGAGTCCCTGACATCCATACTGCATTCAGCCTATGATTCGGGCATCCTGACCCTTTGATATTTGTACTTCATCTCCTCCTCTGTAAGCTTAGCCTTTCCTCTTGGTTTGGTGGGTCTTTTGCTGGATGTAGACATATGTTCTTTTGAACTCAGTTGCTGATCTGCATGAAGAAGAAGCGAGACCCAATCCAAAAAGGTTGAATTAGCCATTTGATCTTCCATCGGAATGTTAGCAGAAGAAAGAGTTAGAGATTTTAAGGCTCAGGGCGCGGGGCGCATGAAAACTGCAGCTAACAGGGCTAAATAAATAGGGCGCACAGGCGCATGGAGTGCTTGCAGGTTAAATTGGCGCCAAAGAATAGCATGTGTTGCATGGAAACAGGATACACCAAAGGTGCATATTGCATGTTACATTAGGATTGGGTGCACCCTTTGGCGCATGAGAAAAGCGTGTTACATTGGAACTTTTCGATGCGCCGAAGGGAATATGGCGCGGCGCATGAAGAGTTTACACAACATGATGTTATTGCAATCGGGGATGCGCCTGCACCTTTATAGCTTCATACTTGCGCGGAATAAAGCTTGTGTTGCATGGAAGCTAGGTGCGCCATGGGCGCATGGAAAAGGGATGCAACATGGACGGATGGTGCGCCATTGGGGCGCAGTTTCAGCACTTGTAGCACGCGGAAAAGGCACGCCTTGAGGGCGCATGAGCTCATGATGCAGCAGGCCGAAAGGGTGCGCCATTGGCGTGGATTTTGCTCTTTGTAACAGGGTGGGTAGGTGCGCCATGGGGGCGCAACTGTTCTTAGTGTTGCAGGGGTTACAGACGCGCTAAGGAGAAAAATAGAAAACTAAACTCTTAAAGGGGGTTTTTTACATGATTCATAGATTTCTTCTCCTCTCTTTTTTAACATGCTCAGTGGGCAAACGAAACGGTTAAAACCAAGAGGATTATAACCATGGTTTCAAGAAAATGACCTTCTCCAGCAGATCTGGAAAGAGGAAGGATAGCATGGGGGGCAGACAGCAAACGGAGGAGGCTAGGCCAACACATTTACATATAAACAACCACCCAACAAGCAAGAACCAAACCAGGAACACACCAGGAAATGAAAGCACAAAACGCACAAGAGAGAAATAACACCTCTTACCTGGATATATAGCAAAAGTTGCAACGGGTCCACAGGACGATGAAAACGACGGAGCAGAGGCTGACAAGTTCAGAACGATCACGTGCTCAACAAAAGTGAAAATGACATTTGGGCGCGCAAACCATATATATATAGAAAAACTGGACATAAATGCGCCAACCACTTTTTCAAAGGCGCAGGAGATTTGTTGTCGACACGGGAAGGGATGCGCCCTTTGGCGCATCAAAGCATCTGCCAACATGAGATAAAGCGCGCCCTTGGCGCACCAAATCTATTGTCGACACGGTATTATGTGCGCCCTTTGGCGCACCAAAGAGCGGCGCAACACAAGTTGTATCAACACAAGCGCATGCGCCTTGGCGCATGTAAAAGAGACTGAACATCCTTTGGCGCACCGAAAGATGTGTTAACATGGAAAACCATGCGCCAAAGGCTTTTAAGGGGGCGCATCAAAAGCTAGTGTTACAAGGATATTTCATGCGCCCAGCCAAAAAAGGCTCAGAAAGACTAAGTTCGAAAACTAGATTTCCCGGGAAGGGATTTTACAACGTTTCGAACGCAAGGGATCCCTAACGAGGGATCGGAACAAAATTTTCCGTATGGTTATCGGTAAAATTGCCCTTGTCAATTTTACGGGATAACAGCTGGCTCTTTCTGGGGACTATCCCTGAACGAACTCAGGGGTAGAGAATCCCAGATCACTTGTGCCTATCCATTGGGTAACAGAGTCAAAAACAAGGGGGACCGGAGGGAGAACAAAAGAAACACACGACAAACCGAAAGCAAACACACGACGAAAGCAAACACACAACTTAAAACAAATTGTACAAAGAAGAGAGCAAGCTCTACTTCCTGAAGATCTTCAGATGCTGCCCGCTATAGGGAAGCGGGAGCTCAGTTCCATCCAGATATGAGAGATAGAAACTATTCTCTCCATTGAGTTGCTTGATTTTGAAGGGCCCTCTCCACAGGGAATCAAACTTTCCATGCATGCCCTTTGGTTCTCTTCGCTTGTCCCATAAAAGGACGAGATCTCCCACTTGAAAATCCCTTTGCTTGGCTTTCTTATCGAAAAGCCTCTTAACTTGATTCTGATGTTCAGTGATCCTATCGACCACCTTCACTCTCTTTTCTTCAAGTTCTGCCAGATACATGATTCTCTTTTCAAGAGAACTTTGGAAAGTTTCATCTTCAATGGCTCGTGCCAAGCGCAGAGCAGGAAGTTCCGCAGAAATGGGAAGCTCGGCATCAGTGCCATATAACACTTGAAAAGGTGACATGCCGAGAGATCTCTTGGGAGTAATGCGGTCCGCCCACAAAGCGTCGTACAAAGACTTGTGCCACATCCGCTGATTTGATTCCACCAGTTTTCGTATGATGGCCACCAAGTTCTTGTTGCTGGATTCCGCTTGACCATTTCCCTGAGGATAATAGTCGGATGCGTGAGCCAAGGTTATCCCATATTCATAGCAAAAACTAATAACTTCTCGTGAGGAGAAGTTAGAAGCATTATCAGCAACGATTTTGTTTGGAACGCCGAACCTGACAATGATATTTTCTTTAATGAAATTGCAAACCACCTCAGAAGTGGCATGCTTGACAGGTATGGCTTCCACCCACTTGGTGAAGTAATCTGTTGCTGTAAGGACATAGCTATGTCCAGCACTCGATTGAGGATTGAGTGCGCCAATAAAATCAATTCCCCATTGTCTGAATGGTTCATTGATAATGACCGGCCTTAGGGGAAGGGCAGCCAACTTGGGCTTGCCAACAAATTGTTGGCAGGGTTCACACTTTGCCACCCAGGTGGCTGTATCTTGAAAGAGCGTTGGCCAATAATACCTGGCTCGAATGATCTTGTGTGCAGTTACGGATGAAGAGAAATGCCCTCCACAAGCTGAATTGTGAAAACTTTCCAGTAGTTTTACTTGCTGGGGCTTGTCGACACATCGCAGGAAGATGCCATCTATCCCGCGCTTATATAAGCCGTCATCCCAGATGACGTATTTAGCCGCCCTGAGCTTTATAGTGCGCTTCTCCTTTGCAGTTAGGTGCATCGGGCATTCGCCGTAGGTAAGGAAGAAAGCGATGTCGGAGTACCACTCATCACTAGTTGCAACAAATAGAACCAGAGGCAGAGAATCAGGCCCTTCTTGCCGGTCCTGCGCTTCTTCGATGTAGTCACCCCTCTCATCAGGATTTTCTGAATCTTTGTTTTCAGCCATTAGCTGACACAGGCCCTTGCCCCTTACTAGCTTGGTTGGTTTAATATCTAGGCCATACTCCTGAACCTTTGCGATCCAATTTCCTCACAAGCTTCCTAACTCCTGCTGAGTTAGAATTGATTTCACTGCCGTGTCTGGAACCAGCACCACCGTATGCGAGTTTAGAATGTAATACCTGAAATTCTTCACTGCTTTGACAACGGCAAAGGCATGCTTTTCCAGCTGAGTCATCTTTAGTTCGTGAAGCTTGAGGGGAGAACTCATGAATGCAATCGGGGACTCAATGCCTTCTGAATTCTTTTGCATCAAGATTGCAGACACAGTATGCTCAGATGCATAACTATACATGATGAAGTCCTTGGAGAAATCTGGACATACCAGGACTGGTGCATGAGCAACAGAAGCTTTTATTTCTTCAAATGACCTTTTCCCCTCTTCACTCCATCTGAAAGTTGGTGACCCCTTCATCATGTTCAATATGTGACGGGTCTTCTCGGCAAAGTCAGGAACAAAACGCCTGAGAAAGTTCACCTTTCCAAAGAAAGAATGAACACCAGTCTTGCTTGTAGGCAGAGTAAGGCTTTGAATAGCCTTAACTCTTTCAGTATCTATCTTTGTTCCTTCTTTGCTGACCACATGGCCTAGCAACTTCCCTTCCGTGACTCCAAAAACAGACTTTTTTGGGTTTAGGGAAATCCCATGTTCTCGGCACCTGGCCAACACTTGCTCCAAGTGATCACAATGATCGCTTCGTTGTTTGGAGAACACAGTCAGGTCATCTAAATAAACCACAATGACCTTCCCCATCATACCTTTGAATGCAAAGTCCATGGCCCGCTGAAAAGTGGCACCAACATTAGTTAGGCCGAAAGGCATCCTGCTGTAGGCAAATGTACCCCAGGGAGTAGTGAATGCTGTTTTAAATTGATCTTCAGGTGAAACCTTCAATCTGATTGTAACCTGAAAAACCGTCAAGCATGGACAGCATCTCTGATCCAGTTACTGCTTGCAGAACTTGATCCATTATCGGAAGAGGGTAGTTGTCTTTCAGCGAAGCTTGATTCAAATTTCGAAAGTCTACGCAGATGCGTATTTCACCGTTTTTCTTGCGCACTGGCACAATATTTGCTACCCAAGTACTGTGATGGATAGGGAAGATGATTCTTGCGTCTAGCATCTTCTGAATTTCGGCCTGGATGGTACCCGAAATCTTGGGATTATAGTGCCTCTGCTTCTGGCGGAAGGCTTTGGCATCGTCTTTCAACGGAATATCGTGCTGAACGTCCTTTGGCTTGAAGGACTTTAAATCGGCATAAGACCATGCCAATACATCCATATATTTTTTCAGCAACTTGACAAATTTTCGCTTTTCTTCTGGCGTGCAACATTTCCCGATGTTCACAAATTGCGGATGTGCCTCCGAACCTAAATTGACCGGTTCGGTCTCTGGGGATGAGTCAGGATCATCCCGCCTCTTCTTTTTTACAAAACGGTCATGCCTGTCGAACAGGCGTTCCAGAGAAACCAGGCCCTTTGGAATTTTATTTCCCTTGAGCTGACATATGCCATCGTTCTCCTTTGATTCGTGGTTTTGACCGTCGATTGATTCACGGCATGTAGAGGTGGATCCTTCGAAATACAATTCTTTAAAATTTTCTGCCTTCTCCAGAAAGGCAATGAGTTGATTATCATCATTGAACACCTGCCAATGCTGAGAATTGTCTGGCATGCTCGGGCGGAAAACCACCTCAATGGTGTACTTGTTCGTTTTCAAACCTGGATGTGGGAGCATGAGAGATGCTGAAACAGCCAATGAATCAGCCATGTCATTTTGGGCTCTTGGAATTGCCTCTATTGAAAAAGCATCAAACTCCTCGACGTTGTCCCATACTGCATTACGGTAGTGCCTGAGCCTTTCATTTTTCACTTGGTAAATCCTTTTGACCTGATTTACAACTAGCTCAACATCACCTTGTACCTTTAGATTTTTTATTCCTCTTTCTTTTGCGGCTTGCATACCGAGTAAGAGAGATTCATACTCAGCAGTATTGTTGGTGTTGAAAAACTGCAATTTGAAAGAGAGAGGAATGACTTCTTCCTCAGGAGATATCAACACGACCCCAGCGCCACATCCACTAGTTGCACAGCTCCCATCGAATTGCAATGTCCAGATCTTATTAAGATCTCCTTCCTGAACGAGAACAGCCCCTGTTTTATCCGTCTCAGTAGATAAGAAGTAATTCCCCATCCCTGATGATTCAAAAAGGATTTGAGCTTTGGGGTCTTCAGAGTTGGTAACCAAGTATTTCTTTTGTGATTCTGGCTCCAAAGTCTGCATTACGCCTTTGACTGGAATTCTAGCTTTGGACCAGTCCATATGAATTTCTCCACCAACTTCGCTGCAAAAACTTCTTCCCAGCAATATTCCATATGCTGCCGGAATGTCAGCAACGAGGACTGTCATTTTTACTCTTTTATCCGGGAAAGCCGCAAATGCAAATTGCGCGTCCTTGATTTGGCCAACCAACGGAACTTGCTTAGTTTCCAAAGAATAACATCTGCCGAAAGGCTTGGTAAGAGTGAGGCCCAAAGCATGGGTGACTTTTGCCGGCATGACGTTATCAGAAGCCCCGGAATCAATTATGCAATTACTCAGCTTGTGTCCATTGATCAGAAGAGAGAGATAGAAAGGTTCTATCTTGCCTGACGCAGATGTTGAAGCAACATTTATATGGGATTCAGGGGGAGTGGAAAGGATTCCTTTTGGGGAAACCTGATTAGATATAACAGCTTGACTTTGGATATACTTAGTCAATCTTACAAGCTGTTCGGGGTTTGACTGAAGATACTCAGCTTCAGACATTTGGATCTTGGTCTTTTTTGCATGATCTATAATATCAAATGCGGCCAAGGGTTGCGTTGGTAAAGGAATGAGTCCCTCACCTCGCGATGATGGAATAGGATTGGTGGTCTTAGTAGGAATGTGAGAGGACTGATTTGGAGGAGAGATAGGGGGAAAAGATTTCTTTGTAAAAGATTTGCCAGGGAGTTGAGTAGGAAGAGGATTACCTCTTTTAGCAATGATCGGAGGCGCGTTTGACACGGCCTTCTCCTGCTGGACATGGGCAGCAACTTCCGCTTCTTTTCCTTGCGAACGAGTAAAAACAGCATATGACTGCCCGCTTGCGTACCCCTGGGTACCCTCTTCTTCATCAGATTCTTCCTCATCAAATTCCATATACCCGATAGTAGAGTCGCCAGTCGGTTCACCGACATCTTGATCATCTTCGCCTTGAGACGAAGGTTCTTCATAATACTGCTCTTCTTCTTCAATCTCGGCCAGAGCATTGACCGGAGGGGCCTCAAGTGCCAACCGTGGAGCAGCTGTAGGTAGACGCGGCCTTTGTGAGACATTGTTAGGAACGAAATTCCTCCGCGGAATATCCCGGTATGAGGAACTGGGAGAGGCCTGGGCCAACTGCTTCTTCAATGCAAGCAAATCGTTCGCCATCTTTTGGAATGCTGGATCAGACGAAGTGGTGGGCGAAGGGCCCAAAGATTTAGGCTTGGCTGATTCCTTTTTTAATTCGCCGGATATTATCAGATTATCCTCTATGCGAATGGCAGCGGCTTGGGCGAGAACCAAGGTGGCAACTCGTTCCTGAAGGAGCAAGAAACTAACTTTCGAGCTCATAGCGTTTACGAAGAAACACTTTTGATTTTCCGGCGTTGGAAGCATGGCAACAGGGACACGGTTGATTAGTGCATTGAACCGGGTGACAAAATCGCGCATGGTCTCATTCGCCTCCTTTTTCAGGTGAGTGATTCGTGATAATAATGCAAATGCATCCTCTGAAGGCTTGTACCTATCTTCAAAAGCATCCCGCAAGGTGGCCCAACTGGTGATAGATCCGGCCGGCAAATGCTGAAACCATTCAGCTGCAGGTCCTTGTAGGGTTTCCAGAAAAAGGTGAACCGACACATCTTCGTGGGTCACATCCAAAATACTGCATGACATAATGAATGCAGATATGTGGGAATCCATGCTTTGATTTCCGCTCCCGTCAAATTTGGGAAAATTCTTTCGATTTCCGTGAGGGAGAGCGTGAACTGGACGATGTGGTAAAGCCAAAGGACCCATCGCGTTTCCCCATGGTACCGCCATCTGAAAAGCCGGAAAGAGAACACGAGCTGGAATTGTAGTTCCGCTGAGTAGCAAGGCACTACAAAGGGATGTGGATGCCCCCTGCAAAAGACTTTTTCTTCGTGAAGGTGAGACACTCCTGGATGACCGGCTAGCCGAGCTTAGTGCTGAAAAACATGCCGGTGTTACGCTGAAATTGTGCCTTTGAAGCAGATCGAAAGTAGGATCAGCTTCTCCACGGGCTCTCCTGCTGCGCGTAAAAGGTTCACTCGCCAGTGTACCTTCCAGATCTGCAATGTTATGGCGCAGATTTAAACTTTCTTTTTGGTTGTACTTGCTGATTTTCTGGTTTTTCTGACAAAAACCAGCAGCAAATACTTTTCTAAATATTTAAAAACTATCCTCTTCAGAAAACCGATTGCGGTTAAATGACAAATTATAACGAGGATAAGATGGCAGGGAAGATTAGTAAGCTGATTTTCTGATCTGATTTTAACTTTTTTCAGAGGGTTTCAAACTTTTTGCAAACAGTCAAAAACTCAGATCTATGGCAAAATACTGATTTTTTCAAAAACTCAGCGAACTAAAGATCTTTAACTGGACCAGATCTATGACTCTCAGAAGAAAATTTTTCAATTTGAGCACTTTTGCAAATTTTTGGATTTTTAACAAAAAGTTCAGATTTGCAAACAGGCAGCAATCTTTTGATTTTTTCTGATTTTTTTATCTTACTACCATCATAGATCTGACAGATCTATTCGTTCCCCAGCGGAGTCGCCAAAAACTGTTGGTCCGAAAATCTGTCACCTGGACAGATCTATGGATAGACGAGCCAACAGTGTGCAGGGCTTAGCCCCTCTTTGAGTCAGCAAAGCGAAACTGGTTTATTGCTATTCTACCAGCAGGAATCTATGCAAGTCTCACAGATTCTGCCTTCGGGGGTTTGGGATCTCATCCCAGTAGAGTGTTTCAGGCTGCGAAAAGAAAGGAATGAAAGAGGGAAAAGAGAAAGAACAGATCCGAAGGAAGAAAAGAAATGAATTCCAAAGCAGAAAGGTCAGAAGATTTATGTTTTTGGGTTGGTAGTAAACAGAGCCAAACCTACTTGCATAAATAAACAAAGCAATACTGATGAGCAAATGACAGAAAAGTAGATATGAATCCAACAGATTAAACACATACAGATCTAACGTAAGGAAGATCTAATACATAACACAGCTATTGAGCACAAAGTCTTAATATTTGTATTACTGTTTTCTTCTGTTACAAGAAAGCTCAAAGTCTTTCTCTCCTCACTTCTATTTTCATCTAAAAAATGTTCACCCTGAATACAACAAGTATTCCAGTATTTATAGAAGAGAGGAGAAGGAAAGAAGGCAAAAAGGAGCCAACAAATATTTACAAAGATATTTACAAAATATCTAAAAGTCATGTTGACTTTTGACAACTTGATGGATGACATCATCCCATGATGCAACATGGATGATGTCATCATTTGTGCCAACACTCTTTAGACATTTCAACAAGAAAGTCGGAGAATAGAGAGAAGAAGAAGAAGAAGAAGAAGAAGAAGAAGCAGCTACTCGTCATCGTCATCCTGCGGCCGAAAGGGGGTTGCCTGCTTCTGATGCTGCTCAGGAGATGGTGCTGCTTATTATTTCTCCCCAGCAAAAGCGCTGCTCAGGCACATTCTTATTCATTGTTTCCAAGTACCTCAACATCCATTTATGGAAGTAGTGGGCGTCAGAAAGCCCGAAGACCCTGCTCAGGAAAGTAATAGTATCGCTCTTCTGAGAAGTCACTGCGGTGGATGATTTGGGGCCACCGGGTTAACCTTCTTGTTTTTCAAGTAGACTTCGTTCATTAGTTGCATGCATTGGTCTTCATTGTCTTCCCAGGCCTTGATGCACTCTTCTTGGCTGACGGCCACAAAGTGCCGGTGGTGAGGGATGCCGAGCATTATCTCAAAATGACGGGCAGTGAGGTTTATGATTACCTCGCCCTTGCTGTTTTCGACACATCTTGTGTCCTTGTTGTAAGATTGTGCAATCACCATCATGAATTCATTGTTGACGGCACTGACGGGGATTCCTCCGGTGAAATGCAGGGCACTGCCTATTAACTTGTCCATCCATGGACTTCTTGTAACCTTCTGAGTTCTAACCCAGAATTCTTCCATGTCAATGTGACCCAACTCTGAGTCCCTGACATCCATACTGCATTCAGCCTGTGATTCGGGCATCCTGACCCTTTGATATTTGTACTTCATCTCCTCCTCTGTAAGCTTAGCCTTTCCTCTTGGTTTGGTGGGTCTCTTGCTGGATGTAGACATGTGTTCTTTCGAACTCAGTTGCTGATCTGCATGAAGAAGAAGCGAGACCCAATCCAAAAAGGTTGAATTAGCCATTTGATCTTCCATTGGAATGTTAGCAGAAGAAAGAGTTAGAGATTTTAAGGCTCAGGGCGCAGGGCGCATGAAAATTGCAACTTGCAGGCTAAATAGACAGGCGCACAAGAAAAGGAGTGCTGCAGAGGTTAAACTGGCGCCATGGCATGGCGCATGATGCATTTATAAAGGGCGCATGAGAACATTGTGTGTTGCATGGAAACAGGATGCGCCAGAAGGGCGCATGGGCCTTGCATGTTACATTGGGATTCGGTGCGCCCTTTGGCGCGTGGATGGATCGTGTAACATTGACTTTTCGTGCGCCAAAGGGATATGGCGCGGCGCATGAAGAGTTTACACAACATGATGTTATTGCAATCGGGGATGCGCCTGCGCCTTTATAGCTTCATACTTGCACAGATAAAGCTTGTGTTGCATGGAAGCTGGGTGCGCCATGGGCGCATGGAAAAGGGATGCAACATGGACGGATGGTGCGCCATTGGGGCGCAGTTTCAGTACTTGTAGCACGCGGAAAAGGCGCGCCTTGAGGGCGCATGAGCTCATGATGCAGCAGGCCGAAAGGGTGCGCCATTGGCGCGGATTTTGCTCTTTGTAACAGGGCGGGTAGGTGCGCCATGGGGGCGCAACTGTTCTTAGTGTTGCAGGGGTTACAGACGCGCCAAGGAGAAAAACAGAAAACTAAACTCTTAAAGGGGGTTTTTTACATGATTCATAGATTTCTTCTCCTCTCTTTTTTAACATGCTCAGTGGGCAAACGAAACGGTTAAAACCAAGAGGATTATAACCATGGTTTCAAGAAAATGACCTTCTCCAGCAGATCTGGAAAGAGGAAGGATAGCATGGGGGGCAGACAGCAAACGGAGGAGGCTAGGCCAACACATTTACATATAAACAACCACCCAACAAGCAAGAACCAAACCAGGAACACACCAGGAAATGAAAGCACAAAACGCACAAGAGAGAAATAACACCTCTTACCTGGATATATAGCAAAAGTTGCAACGGGTCCATAGGATGATGAAAACGACGGAGCAGAGGCTGACAAGTTCAGAACGATCACGTGCTCAACAAAAGTGAAAATGACATTTGGGCGCGCAAACCATATATATATAGAAAAACTGGTCATAAATGCGCCAACCACTTTTTCAAAGGCGCATGAGATTTGTTGTCGACACGGGAAGGGATGCGCCCTTTGGCGCATCAAAGCATCTGCCAACATGAGATAAAGCGCGCCCTTGGCGCACCAAATCTATTGTCGACACGGTATTATGTGCGCCCTTTGGCGCACCAAAGAGCGGCGCAACACAAGTTGTATCAACACAAGCGCATGCGCCTTGGCGCACGCAAAAGAGACTCAACATCCTTTGGCGCACCGAAAGATGTGTGTTAACATGGAAAACCATGCGCCAAAGGCTTTTAAGGGGGCGCATCAAAAGCTAGTGTTACAAGGATATTTCATGCGCCCAGCCAAAAAGGCTCAGAAAGACTAAGTTCGAAAACTAGATTTCCCGGGAAGGGATTTTACAACGTTTCGAACGCGAGGGATCCCTAACGAGGGATCGAAACAAAATTTTCCGAATGGTTATCGGTAAAATTGCCCTTGTCAATTTTACGGGATAATGATAAGGATTTATTTCATTATCTATTATTTTTTAAATATGTTTAATGATTATTCCTAATATTTCTATAATTTTATTTGGAATCTAATTGACTAGGATAATCTACCATTAGTTACTACCTCCTTTTGGTGAACCCGACGTATGTATTTTGTGCATATGATCTATCTTATCCTAATCTCTCGAGTCATTTTTATACATTATAGGGTCATAGGGATTTTAACAACTCTCCATTCTTTTGCATCATATTCGAGGCTCCTCCATTCTACATCCAATTCAAAATTCACAACACATTGGTAAAACATGCTCTTGTCAATAATGGATCTAGACTCAACATACATAAAATTATTATTTTTTACATCAAACATAAATTTATACTAATGACCTAAGCCCCTCTTCCTTATGTATCTATCATTTTGATAATACGTCTAAGTGAGTACTGGGGGAGATCACTTTTCTTATTACCATAGGTCTTTGTACTCTTAAAGTTCCATGCCAGGTCATGCCTAATAATATCAATTATAATATGAGGTTGACCTTATCTTTATTTCATGCATGTTGTACCCTCTAGTCACCTTTATAGCTTGGATATTATACAATATCTTGTTGATGCACATCCTTTTGACTGGGATATCCCTTCTTCCTCTCAAAAGAGTCTTTTTAATACTTTCGAGAAAAAAACTCTTTGCAAATGATACACATGTTTTTTTCCCTTCCTCATCCAAATAATATTGCATTTAATCATGCACAATATGTTATTAAAAATGATGCTAGTTTTTTTTATCTCTCTTCATAACTTGATGTATTAGGTACTTGTGGACAGAAGGTTTTTACACATAATGTATACATTTCTACTACTGATTTCCAAAAGGATATTTTACATAATGGTGAACATAAAAATGTTTTTATTTCTTATTCTTCATCCCATGATAAATAATTCATTGATAAGAGTGTCCAAGATTCCATTCCTTATACATATTGTCATAGTCTTCCTAGTACTAATGCAACTTATCCACTAGCTAACCCAAAGATCCAATTCAAATCCAATAGTGTTTCCATGGCTGCATATAATGGAAAGATGAAACCAATCAATGACATTATTATTACATATGCTATTCCTCCATAGGAATTCCTTTCTATAATGAATGTTATATATATCCTAAAAAATTAGGTTCATAAGATGAATTCCACTACAATCGACACTCCTTATATAGTTTTCTTCACCATGCAAGGTGCATTCAAACCTCTTCTATTCTCCTTAGCCCATTCCACTTGGGAATGATCACCCCCAAGTCCTTCCAACTATCTCAAACAAAAATTTCAACAAATCTCCATGACAATGGTAGTAGGAGTATTCTCTCCCCCTCTATAAAAAAAAATCAAATACACTCCTTTTTTATTTTTATTTTCTATTTATATAGTTATATTTTCACATTAAGTTCAAATTTTTCAAGTTAAAGTTTGATTTCCTATACTGTGGACATTGACTACACTTTTCTTTCATGTACTCGTCCTAGAAAAACAAACACAACTCAAATAGAGAAAAAGTCCTAGGACAAGTATAATGCACTTTGAGAAAAGGAAAAGTGTGTGTACACTCTTAGGTGAATTTTCCTTTAAACACATAATTTTCAAATACATACTTAAAGGGGGTGCAAATGTAGACACTCATTCTGGTAATTCATGTCTTGTAACAACAAAAATTTTACAATACTCTTTCAGTATCCTACACTTGAAAAATTTGGCCAATCATACCATCCCTAACTACTTCCCATTCATTATTTATTACATACAAAATTTTTTATTAGCATAATAGTCATATTACTCCACCAAATTAGGCTACACCCTTGAAAATTACAATCCCACCTTTCAAATTACTTGCACACATATTCAAGACCATGGTGTCCAGAAAGGGCCATAACACCCATATGCTATGGGATGAACTAACCACTTTGCTCCCTTTCCCTCCAATGGTGATTTTCTTGATTTGAATCTATTTTTTATGTTTTTATTTGACCCTTACAAATTTTTCTACTAGAACATATATATAAGAAAGTTATTTATCTCCCATTGAGAAGGGAATTTATTCTACTCGGAACCTAAAATCCTAATGAGAAAATACTAAGAGAAATCAAAATAAAAGCTACTAGAAGACTCCTTTTATCTTCATATACTCTGAATAATCATTCTAGGGCATTCATTTATTTACACATGCTAATAAAAAAGAAAAATAATTAAAGTCAAGTCAAACTAGGTAAAGCATCAAGTAAAATTCTATTGTTGTAAGATCATGGTTATCCATCTGGTTATATACATTCTAAATATCTCATGCTAGGTGAGAATGACATGTGGTTTGAGCTCTCTTTGGATTAGAGGTGACATCAATAGCGTACATGAGTGTCCACAACCCACATAACATTTTTTTTGTAGGACTCTCACTAGCTAAGGTTGTGAAGATTAAATCACTTGCATAATGAACATTGCATGATATTGGAGGTCTAGATTCTATAAAGGAGAAAAATAAGTAGTGTGCTTGTAATTTTTTTTGCAGAGGTTAAAAGTATAGAGTGACAAGGGAATACATAAAAGGCCATAGTGGGGGTATACTCTAGGACGTATCATATGATTTTATCTAGGAAGATGTTTAGGACACATTTTAAGTGGAAAATCTCTGTTCAATCATTTCCATCCTTTTATAGTAATCAAACCATCCAAGATCAGAACATAATCTAGGATATCAAGTAAGTCATCTTCTCCTCCTCATTTCTAGTGCTTTGTTTTAGTCTCTATAATTGTTTAACTTTTTTAAAATATTCATCTTAATATTATTGCAATTAGCTTTGGAAACTAACTGATTAAGATAATATAACATTAGTTAATTCCCCCTTAAGGAATTAACAATTCAGGTTAAATTAGAGAGGAAATCCTTCCCATGAATCTCTTAGCTACTTATCTTCCTTCTATAACCCCATGGATCACAACAATGTATATGGATCTAGAATCGATTTGTAAATAAGGACATATAGTAATAAAGAGAATAGGATCTCTAAAAATCTACCCATATGCCAAACAAATGAGTATGAAATGAAATAAATGTTGAAATATGTTAAAATTTTCTAACAATTATGGACTAGGAATTAGATCAATGCCCCTTAATATTCTCTAAACTGGGCCTAAAGATGAGTGTTAGTGCGAAGAAGGAATGAAAAATTTCATTCCCCATGTACTGATATGAACTAAGTAATTCGGATGTAATTTTTTTAGAAAACATGTATATACAGGTGAAAATATGAAAACATTGAAAAACTTGCTGAAATTTTCCATGATGAAAAATGTGTGGGGGGTTAGGATTGTACCACACATTTTTAACCACAGTATATGGTTTTGACCTTGTGTATATTTTGCAAAAATCCTATATGAATGCATTTTCTGGGTGCTTGTACGTTATTTTTACTTACATATTACCCCATAATTATGTCTATATCTACTATAAATGTAAAATAAACCCAGATCAATGACCCCTCTTTTGAGGCATGTTCAAAAACCATGTTTGAGCATCTTTCTCAAAGGAAATAGGTGTATACTACCAAAAGAGATGTTTTAGAAGTTGTGTAAAGTGCTGAAGAGGTGGAAACCTTGTAGAAACTACACCTATAAGAGGATATGTATTTACACATGGTGGAAACCATGGTCCACAAAAAAATAAGTGTTAGAAATAGAAAATGATAGTATAATATAAATCGGCTAGTGGGAATGATGCATGTAGCGGAAAAATAATAACATTAATGCATATAATTGTAAACAATGAAATAGGAAAGCATACAAAAGGCTTGGGGCTTGCAAACATGGGACACTCATAATGTTTTATGACAATCAAGGCTCATAGGCATGCAAAAAACATGAAGGAATTGAAAATAGCATATGCATGATGCTCAAAATATGGGACACCCTCAGTGTCATAATAAAAATAAGGAACATAGGCCATAATAAAGGAAAACAAAAAGTAATAACACACAAAAGCTAAAACTAAACAAGCAGTAACATACACAAAAGCACATATGCATGAAACAAAATATTCAGAACATGATAATATTCTTTTTTGATTAATAAATTTCATAAAATACTCCATGAACCATACAAACAAAGAAATATATTTAGGAAAGGAACTACCAAAACCAAAACATCAAGGAATATAGGGTCAAACATACTTGACTCAAAAATTACAGAAATATATTAACCATTTTAAAAAAAATATACAAAAGATTATATAGATTTTATCACTAAATGATACAACCATTAGACACAAAAAATAAGAAGGAATAAAAAACCAAACCCAAAATACCAGCAAACAAGTACAACCTTGGGCTAGTAAAAAGTTTTCAAATTAAACTTGATCTTTTTGTCAAGCCTCTATTCTAAGTGCTAGGTCCATCATAGATCCTCACATTTTTATCACAATTCTCCTCATCCTTGCAACTCACCTCCATCTCATCATCAAAGCTAGTGAGAACCAAATTCATGGCTTTTCCCTCATTGAAACCAATAGGTAACTACTCCTATGTTATATAAATGTGCTACCCTTGCATTCCTAGAATATGATAATATGATGAAGTACCAACATGATTGAACTATGTGAACCAATAGATGTAAATGTTGCACAAGACACATGTGTTTATAACACCCATTTTTTAAGACTTTAGAAACAAGAATTTTTTATACATAATGTTCTTTGTTTTAAATTAATATAATTTAGAACACACATTCCATTGCCAATCCATCTCATAACAGGAAACCATATGCAACTGTAATGACTCGATGAAACACAGATCCCTCATTCCATGGCTCAGTATTAAACTGATATCTCATGTTAAATTAAGAATGTGTATAATATGTAAAACTGGCTCCTTTACCCTTTTAAAGGTACCCAAGTGATATGTCTAAGAAGCCTATCTAAATATATGTTACCAATATTCATCTGAAATTCTACATATTAGATTAGGTGACATAGGACAATGCAACCAACAACTTATGATACGTTGGCCAAATTTTTTAAACATGTTTACCATGTTTACATTCTAAGATGACATACTTGTCGAAAGGAATATGGCCTTCACCACACTTGTTTTTTTATCTAGAATGGTCTTTCTTTACTTCTGTCAATTCAATCTAATTAAACGTTTCACACTAAATAAGGGAAACAACATGCACTAGTGTGGAAGACTACTCATGGTGACTAAGGATACATAGCCATACTTAATCAATTACATTGATTGGGTGTGTCTAGTTACCCTAATTCAACATGAGTTAACCACAACACTAGCTCAAGTTTCTATCTTTGTTTAGGGTGGAACCATGAGCCAACCTTCCACTTATGTTAATCGAGTTAATCGAGCTAAGTGGGGTGCTGAGACATAGTAAGATGTATCATAGTATCCTCGTAATGACCCCTATCATTATGAAGGTACTATGCCCCAGTTGCTATGTTTCAACATCCAATTGAGTTTCTTCAATTGGATTAACATACTTAAGATTATATAAATTATTTTACTAACCCAATTTATTATTATCATAAAGATTAATGATAAGAACACTTTTAAGGGTCAACTAAGCATCATTTAACCTAAGAAGGTTATGAGATGTAATTTTTATGAAAGGAAGGTATGCAAGTAAAATCTACTTTCCTAACCATTCAGATTTCATGCTTATGTTTATCTTAATCTTAGCTGTTCATTTCATATGTCATCATGACTGAACTTTATGTTATGAAAGTGTGATCAATAGATATTTTTACTCCATTTTTATCTTATAAAAATATTATTGAAAATTTCACTTTAGAATTCATAATGCTGAAGTCTAAATCCTTTTAGTATCCTTTTTCGGCATTCATATTTCAATTACATAAATTTGCTTAAGGAAAACACAGAAAACCATTCTCATATTTTAATCATAACACCTAACAAAATCTCAAATAAATATTTTTGTTGAATTACAAGGAAAATATCCTTTTTCCTTGTCAAGGAATAATGTCCCAACTATGGAAACAAATCACATATGACTTAGCATAACAAGAATTCAGACACATTTATATAATCAAATAACATCCCGCTTTTTACTATTTAAGGATCTACCAAAGCGTATCAAATTAGTTGTTCTCTTTCACTTAGAAATAAATCAACTATTATTGTAGATCATTAATCCAAGAGGCTTATACACTATATGTTCGATTAATTTTGTAATCCCATATCACATGCATATCCGAACTGCCCCCATCATGAAGGATATTACTAGTAATATATCACAACTTATGTTAATGAAAGTCTTATAAGTAAATAAATAATCAACAATAATCAAATAAATTAATTTTTAAAAAAGGGATTGATCCACTCACTGCACTTAGAAATATTTAAAGGATTACAAAATGTCATTGCATCAATATAAAACTAGTTTTAATACATCTTCTTATCCTGACAAAAGTAAATTTCAAGTAATGTAGCTACATAGTCATCATAACAAAGAGAGAGTTTTTTTAGTAAAACAAATGTAACTTTCTAAATGTCTCTCTCCTTTAATATTTTACGAAATACATCTGCAAAATTGTTAGCACAATTCATTTCATATGAACTGAGCATGATAAGCGCTATAACGTTAAAAAAATGTGCTTTTATCTAACTCTTTCATAAAAGGAACCCTGCTATTAATGAAACAATTCTAAAATAAAAAATTAGAATTAACATAAGAATTTCTCAAAAGATTACAAAACCAAGAAGGAGACAAAAAGATCATAGAATCTACAACAAGCATTGTTTGAGTAAGAAATAATCAAATCAACATAATTAGCTCTATTTCAAACACACATATAAACTCATTACAACATGTTAGTCTTCTAATAGTAGTATTTAAGAAAGAAGTAGTTCATATTTCTAACTTAATATTCACTTTTCAATCAAGCTTCCAACTTAATATATTGCTTATTCAAGAATAAGTACAATGATATAAACAACTACTCTTCTATACTAAGTATATTGTTTTAATATTCAAAATGTTAACAATCAGAATTAAGACTGTATGAACAAAAAAGAAAATGAGTATCATCCCCTCTAACAATATTATCTAACTCGGGATTTGTTTGACTAAGAACAAGTCTCAAATTTATAGGTAAGAAAATTTTAACCAACAATAGATTTAGGGACCAAACCATCAACAACATAACTCACAGTAAATTCCCTAAGGGTATACAATCAAATCTAAGTTTAAAATCTCTAGAGAACAGTCATAGCTAACTCCATGCAGTTCCTTAAATATCAACAACAACATAACTATTATTTTCGAAAGATAATGTTAAAGAAATAGTAGGCATTTATAAACTTTACACAAGGTCCCAATCTTATCCAAAAGATTAAATTCAACTCAATGAAAGGATCATAAGAATGAATGAAACCAATTTTTTTAGAACATATCAAGACTCTAATTGTCCTAAAGGAGGGTCACACAAAATATCTAACAGAATAACGGTCAAGAAGATGCCATGATTAAAACATGGATCATAGATAATAAAATTGCAAACAAGAAAATAATGTCGATCTACACCCACTTAGTCCCAAGTTCTACAAACCCAATAATTGGAATTAAATCTTTAATGAGTTTCTATTAGATTAAGAGTAATTCCCTCTTAGAATGAAAATAAGGTTTAACCAGACCATAATAACACTAAATATTTTAAAGCTATAACAAAGCTTAGAACAAACCAAACCAACCGGTTCCTCCTTTCGCAAGCCAACCCAAAGAGGGTTTTAGTTCTAAGAAAACTTACTAAACCAAAATGGAAAGATGATACTAGTCTCTCCCATGCAACTAATTCACCCAAGAAGGATTACAATACCATCAACAAGATTATTAGAGAGAAAAAGTGATAACAATATTCCTCCAACAAAATGTTTTTCCAAAGATAAAAAAACTTCACAAGCCTGATATAGATAAAAAAGATCTATCGTGGAGTAACTACAAGGCCCAAATTGGATAATTAAAACATGCAAATGAAGAAGAACTGAAAATAAAAATAACAAGAAGAATTCCATCCTATTCAACTTCTAATCAAGGATTCAACCTTCCAAACAAGGATTAACAAAAAAAAACACTAGATTCATTCCAATTTCCACCTGAGGTAAACAAAATAAGCATAACCCAGATCGATACAAGATGGGTATTCCATGAAGGTAAATGAAATTACAATCACAAAATGAGAAGACAAACTAATATTTGACTTTCACCCTTTCGCAAACATATGTCCTAAACAAAATATGTAGAGAGCTTTATGAATGATAAAGAGTATAATAACAAAGTAAGCCTACTGAGAAAACAAAAGTAAAGTTGGAATCACAATTAGCCCAAATGAAATCCCACCAAAAAGGTTGGTTTGCAACTTTTAATAAGAAAGAAAAATAATTTAAGTTAAAGCTATACGATTTCATCAAAAACTGACATTCTCTTTTTTTTGTTATCAAGTTACCCAAACAAGGTAAACAATCCAACAATGAAACAAGAAAAAACTTGATTATTATCAAAGAAAGTTCATATGAAAAAATCTAAACACAATTGTAAATCATTTAATATATCCGAAATTTCATATTCAACACAACAAACACAACATCTCATTGTATCTAAACAAAATCATGTTGAAATGCCATAGAAGCAAGAAGAAGAAACAAAAATACCAGAAACAAAGAGTTTCCAATCAAGAGTAGAGTTATTTTATTGAAGAAATTTAAATAAAAGTAGAATATTTAAAGAGATAGGGCCTATCACGCCTGATAGAGCTCCTGTCTTCTATTCCTTGTAAATCTTCAAGCAAAACTTTGTTAGCCAATTTTCCACAAAAACACCAAAGACCAGCTCTGAAATTTTCTCTTTCTTCCTCTTATAACTTACTTGATTAATTCCTGTTACCATCACCATCATGAAAGGTGAAAATAGGCATGCACAAATTAAAACTAGTGGTTCTAAAAATGAGAAACCACATGCAAAGCTATAAAGCTCACCAAAAACCATCGTTTCTTCTAGCTTCCCCTACTTCCTAGGATATTTTTTGCAATGGTTGAGATCAATTAATGCAAATAGGAGTGACAAAGTCCTTCCTCATTTCCCAACTTCTCCAACTCATTGTTGGCTATAACCAAGTTTAAAATTCCATGCAACTAATACTTTAATAGATGTGACAACTCAACCTCCACTAACCTTTCATGTAATTGCCAAAATTGGTGGTTTGAAAGAGTTTGAAGCCTCATTAAAACCTCATAAATACTTAGATATTGGTGTCACTGACATGTCTTAGTATGTCATCCATGCCATCCCTCTTAGGATATTCCAATCCTTAGGTTAGGTTCATAAAAATTAGATTAGAAACCAACTTAGGTCCTTAGGTAATTTTTTAGTTTAGTCTTAGGTTACCCCTTTCTAATAAACAACCAAAATAATAATATCATCTAGTTTAAACTTAGGATAAGATTACAACTTAGGAACTTATATTTATTTAGGTTCCCATAATAATTTTTAGAATTACCTAATTCAACATTACCAAAAGAAGAATCACTATGACGTTATTGGATCACTTGTGAAGGGTGTGAGCAGAAAAAGTCACTTGTGATCCTGTGGCAACCTGGGTTCAGAAATATAACATTCTACCTAGCTCGGTCAAGATGACCTTGACATCATGAAATTGAAAGCATGCCTTGGATCACTAAAATTCATCCAAGGTATAACTATCTTGCATCAGAAACCATAAAGACTGAAGCATAAGTTAAAATGCAATAAAGACTATGAGCAAGTTTAAGATGAATCAATTTCCTCTATCCACATGTAATAAACATTCAACATAAGAAGAAATGAAATAATTCATTTTAAATTAAGAATAGACATGTCATAATTGTATCTTTTTTCATAAGATAACATATTATCTATAAAAAACATGATTACTTAGTTCATAAGAGTACACCATATTTAAACAAGAATCACATATCAACATTTACAACTTCAAGTATAGAAGTCATCATTTATATCAACCATGTTAGAGGAATTACATGTTATTCCCCTTAGTATGAAAAGAAGCAAGTAAATAATGTATATAATTGAGTACAAATGAGGAATTGAAAAATAAATATACTAAAATAATATCACCTATAATATGTGGAGGGATTAGCCCTGAATTATGAGAATATAAGGAAACAAGAGTTCTAATATAAGTGTGTATTAATATGTGTGTCCTACATCCATCTACATACAATAAGTGAATACATGTGTGTAAAGAGATAAAACATGCTACCTATCAAACCAAAGTGACAAAAAAAATACATAATGTAAAATTATAACAATGAAAGTGAGATGCACATATCTTGATATTGTATTTTTGTAAATATTTTAATGTTTTTGTATTACTAAAATGCATATCTATGTACAAAATATAGATAAAAAGAGAGCTATATATAGGTGGAAACAAAGGTGTGAATCCCGAAGGCACGCACAAAAGTATTTCTTGGAGAGGTGCGAAGGCTCACACCCGGGAAAGATGGAGTCGAGAATTAGTAAGTTTTGGACAACAGGAAAAGATGTGCATAGGGAACGAACAAAAAAGTGACTAGATACAGATGTGGATAAGCTATGGAGACTTACAGATCAAGGAAAGGATATTCCAGGGCATCAATATGGTTATCATGAAAGGATAAGGAGTCAAGGTTGTTAAGGATTAGCTTACACATGCATGCTAAAGGAACTCAATTGAGGGAAATTCATGATGACATCTAGCACATTCCTAGGTAGTGGTAGAGAAATGATGAAAGGATTCCATTAGGATTTCACAGGTGATGATGGATGGTTAAGAGAAGATTCCTTCGAATTCTTGATATAGAAGGTCTTTCTATACAAAGGAAAAAGGGGGATATAGTTAAGAGAGATGGATAGGGAGGATGGATGTGGAGATAAGTGAAAGTGGGATTGAGAGGGATACAAATTTTGTGTAGTGAGTAATGGCGAGTGGTGAGATGAAAATAAAGCTCTGCTACTATGAATATTTCCATGAATAGAACTCTTTTTGATGTAATCTTGGCTACCGTATTTGGTTCATAAATATAATGAAGTAATTATGTAACAATCTTGTAATGGATCTTGATTGTGTATTTCCCTTATGTTCATATGTGTGTTACTAGGTTTTCTTGATGTTATTTCATGGTTGATTCTATTTTCATTTAGTTGATCATGTTAATCTATACTTGGAATGCATTAGGCTAGGAGTTAGTGCTTACATCTTAAATCCCATGGATGAATGCACTTATACCCTCTGGTTGTATTACATCCCGTGTTAAGAAATAAAATTCTCACAAAGCTCACATAAAGGAGGGTATCGGTGCTTGTGCATGCCTCGGGTGAGATCTAGACTAATCTGGATGAAATGCTAGCGTGATTGGGATTGATTGTTGAAACAAGAAGTGATAAAAGAGACTAAATTTTGGTTCCATTATCGGGACCTCTTTTTGAAACTATCGTGAGAATGGTACGTGATGATAGAACACTTGACATTGGAAAGTGTTGAAGAACTGTTTAAGAGAATAGAGGATGAGTTTTCTTAGAGATTCAATAATGGACCTGAGTTTAATGTACATAAATGGGTAGAAGAGCACCTGTATCATGAGTTGTATGAGACCTTATTTTGTTACTTTCCAGTGGAGTTGTATGAATGGCTTTCAGCATACGTGTCTAGGTCAAGTTGGTACTATAGACCTTGTGTATGGACCCAAGATGAGTATCAGAAGCTACATGATGCCAATCTGACCTAGAACCATGTTGTTGATCACTGGTGGAGAAGAGTGCTGACCAATTATACCTTGGAATACACTATTTCTATGTATTCTTGTCTGGAGATTGCTGAATTTGAGTTCTTGAGGGAGCCTAGAGGATTGTTTTTGCATGCTATCCCATTAACTATCAAGATCCTGGTCATTACTTTAAGTTTGGAAGCTTTTCCTATGGTTGGCTAAAGTTCTACTGAGCGTGAGGCACGAAAGCCAGTGTGGTGAAGGATGGAGGATCCTACAGTGGAGAAGGAGAGGAAGAAATATAACTAAAGTATGATGAAGCTCAGAGAGGGAGTTGACAAGATGATGTGAGGTTACTGGAGTGATGGAGATATAAAGACAAACGTTACAGGAAGGATTTGAGGTCTGTACAGAAGGAATGAGATTTGAGTAGTCTGTGATACCCCATCTTGGCAAGCATGGGAGAATTACCCCACAATTTCTTGTGAAATAACATTGCATGAAGAGAAGAGAGACATAGGCACACATCTTGGCCCACATGGTGATTAGACCATGGCACTTAGCCTTCCAGTCCCTCAGGAAAATTTTTCTCATTCGATCATTAAAGGTATTGATATCAATTATCAACCATCACCTAGGAGGTATAACATTTCATTTCCATCTATGGCCACACAGTCTTTTCTAGTGATTGGAGGTATTTTTTTTGACACAAAATTTGGGCAAGGAAAATGTTTAAATGTTTGGGTATCATGTCTGGAGCAGGCACATGAATTACATCTAGGAGTGGATCAGTATTATAGACCATTGGCAAGTAGTTTAACGCGATGGTGGGGACACACGACGCTAGCACTTCAGGTCCTTTTCCTATTGCGGGAGAAGGATCTGGTGGATCCAGAGGAATAGAAGCTAGTGGATCAAGTGGATCGGGTGGTAGAGGCTATCAAGGCCCCAGAGCTGGAGGGAAAGGACCTCAACCACCTTAGCAGGTGTTTTATAAAATGTCCCTACACTTTCCTGATTACAAGGGTGTGGAAGATGTTGCAGAACATGTGCATAAGTGTGAGCTACTATGGCACGCAAAGGGAATAATTTCCCTAGAGAGGAAGGAAAGTCATTTCAAGACCACCTTATAAGGTCACATACATAGCTAGTATCAAAAATATGATCCACAATAGATAGTGGTGGATTACATTGCTCTGCATGATGCATTCTTGACAGAGTTCCATATTCCTAAGTTCGAATAAAAGAGCATCAATGTGTTGAAATAAATTTAGTAAGGAATGGAAAAGTGTGTGTGGGAGTATGATGTGTGATTTAAGACTCTCTTATCAAAACTATCTTATGATATTCATCCTTCTCAATATGTTCAATGGTTTTTTGGAGGATTAATAACACCCTTCAAGAGAGTGCTTTCACATAAAACTTTCATAGACCCACGTACGGCCTTGGAAGCTTCCTTATGTGTCGAGGCCATAGGAAGCATGGACACTATCCATTTCTTGAAGCCCAGATCACTGCCATGGAAAAACAACTGGAGAAACTATCTATAAACTCAGCACATGAGGCTCACAGTGGACTATGGTGCACAAACTGTGAAATAGAGGGACATACAAAGGACAACTATTTATGAATATCAATTCACACTGTGTTGGTAGACTATGAAATTTTCCATAGAGATCATGATTTAAGTACATACCCACTACTACAATGTGTGATCCATAAGAATGTGTCTTGCTATTGTAATATTTACACCTCTACTACTCATGACACCAATGATTGTAGATTGATTGACCAAATACATGATGCCATTGATATTGGTGTGCACCAGACCAGCATGGTAAATAATTCCAAGGATGATGGTCATCACTATGAAGGGCACGTAGATGGAGGATCCCACAGAAGAAGCTTCCATGGAGGATTTCGAGGTCGATGCAACCGAGGAGGTAGAAGAAGTGAGTTTCCGCATGGATATTTTGACAATTGTGGGTATATGGAGCACTATAAGAGTGAATTTCTTGATCTGTTACAATGATCTTGGTGAGGAAAGAATCACAAGTATGAGGATTTCCCAGATTTATTTGAACACATGAGCCGATAACAATGGAGGGATAAAGGTGCATTAATGGTAAGTGTGAAGAAGGCTAACTCGAAGTGGTTACCAAGGGTGGTACATGAGTTAGAGTTGGAACCTATCTTGGTAACAATGTGAGAGGAGGCTACGCGCACAAGAGAAACACCCAAGAAAAGGCCATTGGTTACTAGAGAAGAGGTGGTGCACGGAAAGTATCCAGACCCTACTCATCAGAAATAGGTTTATCAAGAGACCATGGATGTAATTTGAAGCCTACAAGGAGATATCCAGTGCCTAAAGGATCAATCACGGTAGTTAGAGAAAAGAAAGAGTGATGAGGCTCCATAGAAGGATCTGGATGAAGTCAGGGAAGTATACAAAATGTTGAGGCAAGAGAATATCATCCCTCTGCTAGGGGAATGGTTATGGGAAAAATTACTAGATGTCGGAGGAGAGTACGAGTGATAGGTCCTACACGCTAACCTTCCCCCTCACACCATTGATTATGATAAGGAGATTACATTGAATGCATTAGTCGATGGATGGGTCCTGAGAAATATTCTGATAGACACAGGTGCGGAGGTTAATGTTCTCACCCTCAATGCATGGAATCAAATGGTAAGGTCCCCATTACAGTCATCCTCAAATGTGCTGTATATGGCTAACAAAAAAAGGAAATGCCCATTGGTGTCTTCAAGGATTTTTTTATCACTATCGAAGGGGTGAAATTCTCTGGAGACTTCAAATTCTTGGAACTAGCTGAGGTGGACAACTTTCCAGTGTTACTTGGGTGTCCCTGGTGCTATAAGAACAATGTTGACCTACAGTTCAATAAGGGATACATAATTTTTTAGAACAAGGAGGAACATGTTATCATCCCTTTGACTGATGGAAAGTCAACACCCTATATTGAGCCCTTGAGAGAATAATTCCTCAACAGAATCTATGTGCACACTATCAGAGACCCTAGGGTTGTACACCCAAAAGAAGGAGTTATTCAGTGGGAAGATGCTCAATCTATGAGTGATACCACTAGTGTAGCATGTGACAATTGGGTGCATGGGACTTATGAGTTAATTGGGCAGAAATTGAGAGGATCTGTTATAAGAGTAACAAAGGGCACCCACTTAGGCACATGAGAGGGAATCAGTTACCAAGATACACTGGGGAAGGCAACCCTGATGTTTTCCTGTGAGCCATGGAAGCTCAATGGAGATGCAAGATAAAAATAAGGAACATGCTTGTCTACACTCTACGTGGTACCACAACACGTTAGTGGGTGGCGCATCAGGATAATATTCTAGAATGGTGCGAGGTGAGGATTGCACTCTCTATTAGATTCTTCCATAGGAGCAATGCATGCCCACTAAATTTATGCCTATGATGGGAAGAGACCCACCTGAGATCATGTCCAAGAGTGCAAAAGGATTTGAATGGGAGGCATTGAAGCTTTACATCCTTCCCTATGGGTACACAAGTTCCATTCCACCCTACAGGGTTACGCACATGCATGGTACATTCATTTAGAATTACACCATCAGACAGGGAACTGGCGGGAGTTAACAAATGACTTGATTCAAACCTTTGAATATCAAAGTACTAAGCCATTGGTGAATGAGGCATTGCAGGTTGTTAAGTGCCTAACTATGGGAGATAGTGCCATGGCTGAGGATAGAATTCTAGAATTATTGGGAGAACCTGATTTAGAAGGTGCATTTTGATGCAGAAGAAGTGGAGGAAGTATAGTTTGAATGCGCCTGCGTAGAGAAAGAGAAGGGAAAATTAGTTTATGTGATAGATGGCTAGGAAGTGGAAAGCTTGGATGCTAACCATACTATGGGTATGTGTGAGGTAATGGATAATGCTAATGAAAAAGCGTGCACATACCATGAACCTATGAGAACAAAGAAGGTTAACATTAGATTAGAGGTAGAACCTAAATAGGCTACTATTGGGGATTATTGGTCAGAAAAGGAGGTTTCAAAGATCATTGATCTATTACGTGAGTTTTAGGATTTATTTCCACACGGGTACCATGAGCTTAAAGGATTTCACCACTCTTTAGGGGAGATGTAGATCAAACTAAAGGAGGGAGCGTGCCCAATTAGAAGAGACCTTACCAAATAAATCAAAATCTATGCGTCCAGGTCAAGGAGGAGATAGACAAGATTATCGCATCAGGCGTCATTGAAGTTGTGGAGGAATCATAATGGATAAGCCCAATGGTCATAAGCATTAAAGAGGATGGGAGGATAAGGATTTGTGTTGATTACAGGGATTTAAATGCGGTATATGTAATTGATCCCTTCCCAACCCCTTTTACCAAGGAGATCCTAAAAGGAGTAGCTACGTGCAACATCTATTCCTTCACAAATGGATTCTCAGGATATCATCAAGTTAGAATTGCAAAGGAGGACCAAGAAAAGACAACTTTCGCCACTGAATGGGGAATTTTTTCCTACATGGTCATGCCTTTTGGACTGAAGAATGCACCTATTGTGTTTTTATGCACATAGTGGTCCAGCATTTCAGGACTTTATCCATAAGTTCCTTCAGGTCTACCTTGATGACTGGACAGTGTATGGACTAGTGAAAGACCATTGTGACAATTTGTGGTTGATGTTCGAGAGATGTTGATAGTTGCGCATATCCCTCAACATCAAGAAATGTCTCTTTGCTACTCCATTTGGAACCCTGTTGGGGCACATTATATGTAAGGAAGGCTTGTTGGTGGATCCTGCCAAAGTTGTTGTCCTTGTAGGATTGGGAGAACCCATCAGCCAGAGCAAGTGTGTGGATTCCTTGGGCATATGGGGTACTACCGAAAGTTTATTAGAGGGTATGCCAAGATCACCATGCCATTGGAAGGATTGCTGAAGCACAGATGTACATTTCATTGGGGAGAGGCACAATAGAAAACATTTGATACATTAAAGAATAGGATTATCAGTGCACCCATAATATGCTTTCCTTCCTGGGATAAACCCTTTCATGTGCATGTTGATGCATCAGGGATGGCCATTGGAGTAGTGTTAGCACAACCTGGTGAGGGGAATGTTGATCACCCTCTTTGTTTTGTAAGTAGGAAGTTGACACCAGCAGAGCAGAACTATACTACTACCAAGCACGAGGCATTATCAATGATCTACGTGTTGCATAAATTCAGGAAGTATCTGCTGGAAACACCCTTTATATTCTACACGGACCACATGACATTGAAGTACATGGTAAAGAAGCCCATTTTACAAGGGTGCATATGTCGATGGGTCTTGTTTTTTCAAGAGTTTGAGTTTATGGTTGTTGCAAAGCTAGGTAAGAGTAATTTGGGACTGACCATTTATCAAGAATTGATTAGGGTAGGATGCTCAGAGCATTGAGGATACAAAGCCAGATGCACAAATTTTTAGGTTGCAATGCACGCCCTCTGAATTAGAAGATATTGTTTTGTTTCTCAAAACAGGTATGGCGCCAGAGGAAATGAAAACTTTGGAGAAAAAATAGTTGGTTATACGTGTCACACCCTACATGTTAATTGGTGGAGATTTATACAAGTTAGGTCATGATGAGATTCTGTGCCAATGTGTGTTAGAACTTGAGCATGTTTCAATCATGGAGGAGGCTCATAGTGGGATTGCAAGAGTACACTATATAGGGAATGCCACCATGTGGAAGATTATACCCATAGGGATTTGGTGGGAAAGAATCTACCAGGATTGTATTGAGTTTTGCAAGGCCTGTGACCATTGCCAGTGCCTTGGAAAATCAGGAAGAAGGGATGAAATTCCCTTGAGACCAATAGCTAGTGCATAACCATTTGAGAAATGGGAGATTTATTTTGTAGGACTGATTTCACCTACCACGTGAAGGACTGGTTCACGCTATATCATTACTTGCACTGATTACTTAACAAGGTGGGTGGAGGTACCACCTACGAAGGATTACACAACAACCACAACAACAAGATTCCTATGGGATAACATAATTAATAGGTATGGGTGTCCTTTAAGCTTGACTAGTGATAGAGGCACACATTTTTTGAATGAGATGGTCAGGATTTTATTGGGGGAATTCATGGTGGCCCATCACAAAACCCCTTATCACCCTCAAGCTAATGGAACCGCTGAAGCATTTAACAAGATACTAAATCACACACTGACCAAAATTTGTGATGTGGGAAGACAAGATTGGGATGATAAAGTCTCATTCATACTATGGGCATATAGGAAAACCTACAAGATATTGAACAAGGCCACACCAGTTTCAATTGGTGTTTGGCGCATGGAAGCTGTTTTACCAGTAGAGTTTATGCTATGTCTCTACGTATGACACGCGCAGGAGGATTAACTGATGAGAAAGCACTACAAGAGTGCATGGAAAATTTTATGCAGTTGGATGAAAGTTGATCAATTGCTAGGTGGAGTCAGAAGGCTGAGAAGGCATGACAAAAATCATGACATGATCGTCATATAAAAAAAACAATTTGAGGTTGGGTAGATGGTCTTTCTTTATGACTCTAAATTTTTGCGCCATCCTGGGAAACTGAAATTCCATTGGTTAGGACCATACATCATCTCGTACATCCTTGATTCAGGTGCATGTCAAGTTACAAGCACTAGATGGGATGAGGTTACCAGGTTACTTAAATGGGAGTAGGCTGAAGGCCTACTATAAATAAGGCTTCTGTGTAGTAAAAAATAAGGCAATTTTGCCAATTAGTTTAGATTTCTTTTAAGTCCTTTTGGTTGTTTTACTTTGTCTTCTTTTTTGCCTTTGTGTTGCGTGTTGGTGCACTGGTAGATAATTACATTGTAAGAGGTTCTATGCACAAGGGAACACACATACATTTTTGTGTGGAGTGAAGTAGCAACTATATTAAACATGGAGGCCAAAATTCTTTGACATTGGACTGTTGGGAAAAATTAGCGTGAAGATAGAAGAATGAGCGACAGTGATGGCTAAGGTGTGTAAATTCATGCAGTTATGAAGGTGGGTTGAGAGAATTATGAAGACCACAAAGAAGGGAAGGATCACATGGTATAACACAAGGTAAGCAACACCATGGGGAACTACTTAGTAGACGGTGCAAAGGTTATGTACTTTGGCATGGTGATGCACAAAGAGGTCTATGGTAGTTTAGTATTATTGGAGTGCTAGAAGGTTATAGCTGTGAAGTGCGAGGGGAATTCATGAAAGTTTGATTAAGTGAAATAAAGTGTTTTATTAAAAAGTGACATTAAGGCATGTGGTCAAAGGAACTCTAAGGCATCGAGAAAAGTATAAATAGGAGGTAAGAGTAGTTAATTTTGACTAATTTTCCTTAGAGAATTTATTTTGTGCTCCTGAGCTTGAAGTGTCAACGAAGGTTTTTCAAAGAAAAGTGATGCAAAGTACTATCACAAACCAGTGGACTTGTGTAAAGTCTGTAGTGAAATCTTGTGACATAACACGAAAGGAAGAAGACAATAGAGCAGGAAGGAGGTGGTGTGAAAGAGAAGTGAGAGGTTTTTGAGTTAGGGCATTTGAAAGAAAGGAACATAACACCTAGGGCACAAAAAAAAGGAGAGGGAGATGACACCAAATAAGGCTCGAACAAAGGAACCGGTGGTGGAAAAGGAGGATCCCATGGAGATCTAATCGGAGATGCAGTACCCTCCTAGAGTTATCAAGGCTGAAAAGTGGAGCTCAAAGCTATATAAATGTAAGATCAGCAAATACAACCATAGAATGACCGAAAATGAAAAGATGATGTGGGTGGACCTAGTATCAAACACCCCGATGGTGGACGAGCTTGGAAACCCTAAGGTTGACGACTCGGTGCAACAAGCATTGTAAAATACTAGAGTTTTACAGCTATGGGAGCTTCCCTTCTTTGCCAAACCCACCCCACTTTTCAGGTGGTTAATGTCGCGGGTGCACGAAGACTTCTTCTACTTTGTGGGAAGAAGAATGAGGATCACAAGCCATTTGATTCAGATGGTTACGGGCCTACGGAACACTGGAGAGGATATGTCACTTGATTTATGTGCCACTACCAAGATTGAGGAGATGGTAAAAAAGCTAAACTATGAGAAGGGGGTAGGGCACAGGTAATTACAGATCTTCTAGACCAAGTGTTGAGAGTTGCCTCCCGGATCATTAGCTATAAATTGGGCACATCAGAAAGGTTGGACAGACATTAACAGAGGTTCTTGTATGTGGCTTATAGGGTATCTAAGAGGGCACACTATAATTTTTCCCAATTCATTGTCGAATGGCATTATCGAAGAGGCATGGGTATATAAATGAGGCAAGGAGAGAAGATCACTTGGGGCTCCATCCTGTTATTGATCATGTTCTGGGAGATTGGTGTTCCATAGATGGACCAGATGAGAACATTTGGGTTCACCCACCCGTGCATGCATCCCCTGCAGTTTAATTCACAAAATTCACCTACGATGGGACCATCTCAAGTGCTTACAAGGATCAGATGATACATGGTTTGAGAAATTGTGCAGAGCTTTTGAGAATGAGTGGCGCATCCCCCATGAGTTACCATAAGTTATTGGGGAGATCAAGTAAA
This sequence comes from Taxus chinensis, assembly GCA_019776745.2. Lineage (NCBI taxonomy): Eukaryota > Viridiplantae > Streptophyta > Pinopsida > Cupressales > Taxaceae > Taxus > Taxus chinensis. The sequence continues at coordinate 76,353 of JAHRHJ020000183.1, forward strand.
ATTTGATGTTACCCAACACTTTTTTCTAGCTAAGTTTATGATGGCCAAAGGAGAGATGGGGCCATGGTGCAAGACTCCCCTTTGCATTCATAGCCAAATATATTAAGTATGCCATCAGCTAGATCAAGGATGTGCAAAATTTGATTTTTGATGTAGATAAGGTGGATGTTTATGTCCACACGTTGCACGCTACATACAAGTATGACACTCGACATACCTACGTCGAAGTTTTGGAACTATATTTTCTGGACTTACACCTACAATTTAGCATTACCATCAAGGGGTATGTCCATTGGGTGTTCGTGTAGCTGTACCCCAAAACACAAGGAGGGATTGAGGTGGAGGTTATAGACTCTCCCTTTCCAAACCCACGAGAGACGCCAATCCCACCTAAGAAAGTAGTGTTAGAGGAAGAGGAAGAGGAAGAGGAACAAGATGAAGAAGGTTGGATACTTAGAAAGAGGTAATACACACATGACAAAATGGGAGCAAGGGTGGCAGTACTTCTGTATAGGATGGCGCCAAGGCCTCATTAGCAAGGTGTAAAGAGGAGAAGGAAGGGAAAGAAGAGGAGGAAGAAAAGGAAGATCCGGAAGAAAAGAGACAAAAGACACACAACACATCAAGCCCCACAAATAGGCATAGAGGAAGGAGAGGAAGAAGACCCCACCACTTTCAAAGGAAGAATTGGAAGTAGAGCTGGAGGGGCATGAGGCTGAGGTGGAATCCAGGGATGTATGTGAGGTGTACAGGAAGAAGGAGAGGAACATTTTGTAGGGGCTGAGAAGAGTCCAGTGCATGAGGCCTCTACACCACAGAACGATATCCCAAAGGGAGATAAAGGGGAATCCTTTACTATAAAGGAGGATAAGGATTCACCCCTGGGGTGAAGAAGCAAAGAATCAAGTGTAAAGCTATAAGGAAGAAGTGGATACCTGTGTCCCTACACATGGACTTCATAGATGACCCTACGAAGGTCTTGCATGCAAGATTCCAAGCCACCCTCCCACCAAAAAATTTAAATGGTTGGGATTTGATGGATCAAGATGGGGGTGTGCCCAAGACCAGGAAGATGCTCAGCTGGAGCATGTACTGCCACGCTGAGGAACCTGAGTTCAAGCTCAACGATCATGCGATCGAGACCATTCACTTGAATAAAAAGGGGGGAGATGCATACAAAGTGGTGGATCCTAACCACCTTACAGATGAAGAAGGCATGCAATGCTTTGCAAAATATGTCTTCAGAGGTGATCTAACACAGTCTAGATGTAGGGGCCACTGTTCAGACCCTGATCAGTAGAGAAGAAGAGCAAGGAGAAGGAAATAGATAGGTTGCATTCCAGGGGTTAAGGGGAGAACATGCATGGATGAAGGAGGCATGTGACAGAGTTAGCGCCCTCATGAAAAACATTTTGGGACAATGTCTAGCGTTGGTGAGCCATTCTAGAAATGATTATGGGGATGAGATGGAGTACCTTGAGGACCTCGTGGGGATGTTACTCGTTAACATCAAGGATGGCACATGTGAGCCCCATATCTATAGAGATCTCACAAAGGAAAAGAAGAAAACAAGGTCGTCATTGAATCCCGATCACTGAGTTGGAAGACTTGCTCTCCCAACTCAAGGAGGCAAATATACTAGCAGATAGGGGCTTCAATAGCTGTAGAAAATCCAAGCCAATTATTGACACATGGGTGATAGAGGAAGAGGCATCCCTCAAAAGTTTTTAGGAGACCATCCCCACCAACAAGGTAGAGTGCACACAATTGGTCGTCAACACCATGACCCAGAAGGATAAAATAAAGACAAAGCACGAAAAATATGGATTTCAGAATCAGTGAACTCTGAGACTCCATCACTGAGTGGATGAATGAGTTCAAGGGTGTCTGTGTGGAGTTAGGGGTGGCCATTAACACGTTGAAGGGGAAGGTGGAAGAAATCATCCCATACCAGGTGCCCAGTATTTTAGGTGAAGTGCTAGGGAAGGCCTTATCAGAATTGAAGGCCTAGGAGAAGTTGAAGGATGAGATAAATGTGGAATTCCCCAAACTCCTTCAATTGGTCATGTATAACATCCCCCCCCATTCTTCAATTCTTTACTCAAATTCTTTCTCTACCACTATTCTTTATTCTTTGGAGAAACATTCTTACTCTTACAGGTTTTGGTCAATAATTTTTTTGTTTAGGAAGCACAGAGGTTTATCGGGATGACAACTTGTTTAGTGTGGGGTGATTTTGGACCCATAAAAGTAACTAAGTACCTAAGGTGTGAAGCCTTGTGGCATGCAGAAGCAGGGTGTGAAGGCATGCACAAAAGTAGTTCTTGGAGAGGCACAAAGGCTCATGCCTGGGCAGGATGGATTCAGGACTTAGTGAGTTTTGGACAACAGGAAAAGACGTGCATAGGGAGTGAAAATGGAAAAGTGACCAGATGTAGATGTGGATAAGCCATGGAGACTTTTGGCTCAAGGAAAGGATATTCCAGGGAATCAATACGATTATCATGAAAGGATAAGGAGTCGAGGTTGTTAAGGATTAGCTGACACATGCATGCTAAAGGAACTCGATTGAGGGAAACGCATGGATGACATCTAACACATTCCTGGGTAGTGGTAGAACAATGATGAAAGGATTCCTTAGGATTTCGCAGGTGATGATGGATGGTTAGGAGAAGATTCCTTTGAATGCTTGATATAGAGGGTTTTTCTAGGAAAAAGGGGGAGATAGATAAGAGATGGATAGGGAGGATGTGGAGAGGACTGAGAGGGATACATATATTTGTGTAATGAGTAATGGCTGAGTGGTGTGATGTAAAGAAAGCTCTACTACTATGAACATTTCCATGAATGGAACTCTTTTTGATGTAATCTTGGCTACCATATTTTGGTTCATAAATATAATGAAGTAATTCTGTAACACTCATGTGATGGATCTTGATCTGTTTATTTTCCCTTATGTTCATATGTGTGTTACTGGTTTTCCTTGATGTTATTTCATGGTTGATTCTACTTCCATTTAGATGATCATGTTAATTTATACTTGGAATGCATTATGATAGGAGTTAGTGCTTACATCTTAAATCCTATGGATGAATGCATTTACCCTCTAGTTGTATTACATTCTCATGTTAAGAAATAACATTATTATGAAGCTCACATAAAGGAGGGAAAAGGTGATATAGTAGCATTAGGACCAATAAAAATATTCAAAGGTGTGCAAAAATTAGCATATGTAATATTATCATGAGTGTCACCATGCATACAAGTTAGGGCTAACATAGCATAGAGAAGTGCATCAAATATAATGGAAGTAAGCTTAGAAGAAATAATGGAAGCCTTTAATAGAGAAGTAGATAAAGACTCAAGAATGTGTGAAGTAGAATGTGTGAAATCCATGATAGGTGTACACTATAGAGGGGAATATGGATTTCCCCCAAATATGTGAGCATCATAGAGTGAACATCAATGGATATAACCATAGGAGGATATAAACTTATTGGTGGAGTTGCTAAAGATAAAGTAGTATGAGTCATTGAAGATGATGTGCTCAATCGGGGTGAAGTAGTAGCATCAATTTTGAAAGGAAAAAAAATCAAATTTCATGGTGAAAAACTATGCTTTGGTATATTAAGAAAACATGATACAATTAAGAAGAGAAAAGATACCATGTAGATAGCATGAAACCAAGGATGTCCTAAGAGTGTAGCCTGTTATTTGCATACTCATTAGCTATGTGCATTGGCACTTCATCCAGATGGATCTGAATGCTCACCCAAAGCATGGGAAACCACCATGTCCCTCCTTTTCTTTACTTATCAATATGATATCATGCATTGTAATTACAGTTCTGATCAAGAAAATCAATTATACATAATAACCATCATAAACATGGCCATTAGAAACACATATAATAAGGAAGATGTTTAATCAATGTAAATAAGAACTAAGATCAAATACATCATCAAGAAACCATATTTAAACATATCAACTACCATTATCTAACCACTCATATCCATTAATAATCATAATTCATTTCATTACAAAATATGAATGCATATGACAGTCATTACAATAGTGCACAGGCCCATGTGTGCAAACACCAAAACCTAAATTTGTGCCACAAAAACATGACTCTACTCTCCCATCCATGGTCTCTCATAAACAATACATTCACTAGATTTATATAGGGCCTGGGACATTCTCTTTACTTCTCATGCAATCTCCTAATAATAGGCATGCTCGAAAATATAGCTTGCATGATTTTACATTCTATCCTAATAATAGATTACCTAAAAATAAGAATGGTTTTAATCCTATTATTAGCCCTATCTCATGCATGATTCTTTTCTTTTTCTGCATGTGTTTTTCCCAATTATAGCCTTTACTTGGTTGCCAATTCATCATGTTTTTATCATTTTCTTGGTCGGCACTTCAACCATGTTTTTCCTATTTTTAGCCTTTCTGGAAAATTGGCTAAGTCTTTTTCCTTTTGCATCTATATGTGTAGTCTCACACACTGATCCAATTTATCTCTGCGTGTGCCAATTACGTGCTATTCTTTCCTTCTATGCATGCATACTCCTACACTTAATTCTCTTTTCTATTTGATACTTAGTCAATTTCTCTGACTGATAAAGAGTAAATTATAATTGAGATCATTAGGTATAACATGGCATAGGGTGGGGAGGGTGGGGTATCTTAAAGTTATGTGTAATGTGATTTGAATGAGGGGCTGACATGATACACTATATAATCCATACATACTAATAAGAGAAGGGGATAACTCATTGGTAGAGATTCCCTATATGCATGCTAAATAAATAGAAAAAATTAAGCTAAGGATTTAACACCAAGTAAATATTAATCTATTTCAATAAGTAAAGATATCAAGATAAACCATATGAAAGGAAGCTAAATAAATTGCACAAATATTAAAAAAATGAATGTAAAATTCTCTTCATTGCATGGATACGCTTTCAATATGTGGGTATTATTTACAAGCCAAGTGTAAGCTACGAACACTCTTAGAACAAGGAGATTGATAAAAAAAGAGATCTCCTCAAAATGGAACAAAAGACATGTTTGATTCTTCTCTTACTACTTCAACAAATAGGGAGTTATCACTTTTGGAAAGCCTTAAAATAATAAAATTCTCTTATGAGAAATGAGTATGTATGTCTTACAAGGACAAGGTGTGTTTTGGTAAGGAGGTTATAGGTTGCTTTTATAGCTTTCCTTTTTGATAAAAACACAAATTCTAGTGAATGTGAGATAATGGAGATGTAAATCTAGGAGTGGATAAACACAATCAGGAGTGATTAATTAGGATTGATAACCCATAATAGTTATATGAGGTTTAATTTATCACTTGGGGTTAATTAATAGGTCAATATTAGCTTATAGAAGTTATTTAGAGGAGATGTGGAGGGAAATTAGTTTAATTTGAGGGGTTTGAGAGTGGGATTAAATTAATAAAAGGGTTTATCAATTAAAAAAAAGATTATGAAAGGGGAACTTATTAATTAAAAGGGGAATTAATTAATAACATATGATTAACTAATAAAAAGGGGATTATAGCTAATAAAATGTTTTCAATTGGCATCTGAGATGAAAGAATTGGCTAATTATTAGAAGGCCACTAATTATATATTGTGACGATGAGAAGAAGATCAATTAGTGCATTTTAAGTATTAAAACTACATGGTAGAAATTAGATGTCTATATTTTCCACTTTTTCTTGTGGTATAACGTGATCAAAACCATTTCAAATATAGTAGATAATTTTATTTTTCATGGGTAGAAGAAAAATTAGTAGGGTGGATGATACCACCTTAAGTGTTGATAGGGCGATAGAAAAAGCTAATAGAAATTCAAAAAGAAGAGGAAAATGATCATAGTGGAAGAAAATTTCATCATGACAGAAAACATCCCATCATGGAGGTAAAAAACCACCATGATAAGGGATTTCAAAAGGGAGGGAGGGGTTTTAAACAAGTCATTTTCACCCTCTCATTTAGTAGAAAAGATCTCAAGGAGATCAAAATAAGTAGTGATGAATCCTCTAGAGTTCACACATTGAGCATACTGAGTTTGGTATACTAAAAGAGACACAAACACACGGATCAAGTAGTTAATGTCATGTAAATTAATTTTTATCTTAGAAAATTTTCATTTTGGTCACATTAAATGCTACAGAATGCACATCATGCAAGGTTGCTAAAATTGAAATTTGTCAACTTTAGTAGTTTCGATACAAGGCCTAGTGGTTTTGTAGTGTTGTAGGTGGAATTTATTTTATATTAGAAAAATACGTACATGTAGTGGTGGCATCACTTAGAGTGGTGAAATCATGACAAGTAGAAGTGGTTTCACTATTTTGGTGGTTTCACGAAGAATATCGGTCTCACACTAAGTAGTAGCGACCTTAGTTATCTTTAACATATTTGCCCCATCTAGTGGTGTTTTTTTTTCCAAAAATAGAAGTTTTAGTTGAACTATTAGTAGATTCTCCACTCCAAGTAGTTTCGTCACAACTTGTAGTGGATTTGTGAAAAGTTAGATTTGTTAAGGAAAAATGATGAATTTCACAAAGTTTTGTAAAAGTGGCTAAGTCAAAAAGTGGTTTTTATTGATTGCAAGTGTGATTAGGAGTTATCTAATTTTATGAGCATCAACATCATGTTCTGGAGAGGTTGGAGACACTTCATCCTCATGATTAGGCTATTTATGAGGAATTGGGATTATTTTATGTAGCATTGATGCCAATATTACGAGAAGATAGGCCTTTATTGACTACCCTAGCAGAGAGAATGCACTCCGATACTAGCACATTCCAACTCCCAATAGGGGATATGATGATTACCTTAGAGGATTTACATAAGATACTTTACCTACCTATCATAGGGGATCCTATCTATTATGACACCATAGATATAGATGTTGAGATGATATGAGTGACATGAAAATTTGATTTACCCAGGCGATGGAATATCTATATAATATTGTCTAAGATTTGTGACCGTGACATGGTGGAGGAATTTCCCCTAGTCCTAATGGATCTTTTTAGTGACATTTTGGTTCTTGACAAGAGTGGTCTATATTTATTATCTTGGTTCATGCATGTGATTGTAAATGTGGTTGAGAAACATAAGGGATTTTCCTGGGGATACCATGTTTTGGTCCCTCTATACATAAACATATATTTAGTAGTATATAGGTGGGGACAGAGCATATGGAACATGACCCTTATCTATATTTGGGTGTGGGAGTACATTATAATAGGGATACCAATATACCCTTTCGATCCCCAAGAAGATGATGACCCATGAGCCTTTTGTTGGATCTGATATCGCAGGGGAATGTAAGAATACAAAGAGATTCTAGTATATAGATGAGCGATTGATGAACGGTTCCCATAAATATCACTTGGAGATTATACCTAGCCATGCATGCTTGACCCAGAACTTATGCAAAGTTTTCCTATGTGTGGGAAAAGTGCTACTTGGTTGGTTATAAAGATGTTGTTGTAGAGAGATACATGACATAAAGGGTCTTGAGATAGTTTGGATACACACCAGGTGTTCCTACAATGCCACGGTTTTTCCCATGTGGTATGGGAGATAGTTTGAATAAACACAGGGTGTTCCTATAATGCTACATGATTTTTTCTCATGTGACATGGGGGATGAAATAGTGGGGATTACAATAGATGTAACCATCACAATGGTTAATCTGGATACATTGACTACCATAATATGAGATATGTAGAGAGAGATTACAAATCCTAGGACCACAAAAAGATTCTGGAATATAGACGAGTGATTGATGAGATGTTTCTCAGAGATAAAACTTAGATACCATACCTAGCCATTCAAGTTTAGCATGAAACTTATGTAGAGTTATCCTACTCATGGACAAAGTGCTACTTGGTTGGTTATATATATATTTTTATAGAGAGATATAAGATGGAAAAGGTCTTGAGAGTTTGGATACACACAATGTGTCCCTACAATGCCACATTTTTTTATCATGTGACACATTAGATATAGCAGTGGGTACCCACGATATATGTAGCCACCAAAACAACCGATTGGGATACATTGGCTACCACAATATGACATATATAAAGAGGGATTGTAGATCTTAGGACCACTTGAGATTATTGTGTTTGGTACTAATAGTTTTGGATATTGAGGCTCACTATCTTGAGGTAGAGACCCATTAGTGTGGCTGAGAAAGTTTTTATAGTACTTTAATTTCATCATCCATACATGGTAGAATCCACTCCACAGAGATAACCCATAGTATGAGTGGTTTGAGCATGAATGAGCATATTAACTAATGGTCATTAGTAGAAGGATGTTACAGGTTTCTAGGGCCATACCAACAGTACGGGTAGTGAGTGGAGCATCTGAGAGTGGAGCTGGAAGGAGTGAGGCTGTAAAGGAGTGAGCACATACAGGGAGTGGTGATGGGATAGTTTATGAGGAAATCCCAGTAGGTGGAGATGGAGGAGGTTGGATGGGGAAACCTAGGATTTATTATTGCACAATATCATCGAGTATAAGGGTAGGACCATCGGGTACAACATAGGCACATAGTGGGTTACATAGGTAGTTGCATTGATAGTATTGGCCCTGAGGCTGACAGTATAGCAAGGTTAGTAGGGTCAAGCACCCAGTCCAGATAGAGATGGAAAGATTTCTCAACTAACGATGAGGTGAATAAACTTAGTGTTGCATTGAGTTAGTGTACCGCGGAGTGAGATACAATGATATCTAAGTGGGATGTTGCACTCATAGAGAGAGGATAGATGTACTATAGAGATGTATGCACTATGTAGAGAGATGGAATACCTCATAATAGAGAAACATATAGCTCATAGTGAGAGGGATGTCCAATTGAGTAGTGGAACAACAACCATGTAGGGAGTGAGATGTAAGTTCCTACAACTTCAAGAGCATAGGGTGTCATAGATATGCTTGACTAAATTGATTACCCACTCTGCAGGGAGAGGTCACATATACTATAGGACTCTGTATGAGATGGCCATGTTATTGGATTATCAAGAAATAGCTATTCATAATGGTCAAGGGTGAGCAAGTCACGGAGACCATCGACATCAAATAGGTCACAAGAATTCATGTGGGCACACCTGTCAGTTATGGGGCTGCTAGGAATCATCATCTCTAGGAACCAATAGGAGAGGCATGACCACACTCAGTCTTCCCTAGGACCATACTAGGAAGTCCAGCACTAGGAGAGATGTCATGAGAAGAGCTAACTCATCTAGATCTAGGATTTTTGATTGTAGTATGATGAGATGTATCATACGGTTATGAGAACATTTTTTGTAAACTCGAAGTGCCTTTTGGTATACCCAGATATATAGATGATGATTTTGGATTTGGTCTATGTGTATGTTTCTAAAGTTTTATTCATGATGTTTGGCATTGATTAGCTCATGATAGTGATATAGAATTTTATTATGATGTTGGATAGATATGATTAGATATATGTATGAGTAGAGTAGATGTGATGATTATATGGATGATGTTATATGTGTTTTTTATCTTCTGATTGTGATCTAGTTCCATTGATGTGTGTTGATTTTCAAATATATAGATTAACCATTATTTTGCTTGTTTGATCTTATCACCTATTTGTTGTGTCTTAGTAGGGTAGAGGAAGTGAATGGGGGTTAGTTAGAAAAAAGGTTAGTTAGAATAGGAGATTAGTTAGGAGACATTGATTTGTGTATATGTGATGAGTAGGGGGGTATGGTAAAACCATGTTATAGCTTGTGCATTGTTATAACTCTAAGATACCTCTTATTTGATGTAAGAATTCAACAAAAAGGTAGAATGACATAATAACCCATAAGACCAATATTTGTAAGATGTTATAGGAGTGACTCAAAGTAAAATACCAAAGCAATGTAATTTGAGAAAGTAAATAAACAAGTAAATAAACAAGTACAAGTAAATACACTCAAATAAGTAATGTTTAAGAAATGTACCAATGTTTTTATTATCCTACTACAATACCCAAATGTTGTAGTTATATGAAAAGGGTTAATATGATGCCCCAAGCAAGGATACACACAAGGGAATGGATGAAGGACATATATGTCTAGATAGAAGAAAATGTGCACTATGATTATGCCTTGAGCAATGATATATGCTTGTAAAGATGGAAACATAACAAGCATGTAATCTTGTTGATGAAAGAATATCACAAGGTGATCCACACATCATGCGCTAGAATGAGCAAGCATTGAAGTAGGATGTTTTGTGAATAGTTTCCAATTTTTAGTTCAGTTGTGTTAGACATTGTTTTTGGGTTTTGTGCTACATTTTTTGATGTTTTTGGATTTTCTAAGTTTTACAAATGTTTTTTGATGTTTCTAGGTTTTGTGAATGTTTTTGGATTTTCTAGGTTTTACCAATGTTTTGGGATTTTCTAGGTTTTGTGAATGTTTTTTAGATTTTCTAGGTTTTACCAATGTTTTTGGATTTTCTAGGTTTTACTCGTGTTTTTTGTATTTTCCAGGTTTTACCAATGTTTTTGGATTTTCTAGGTTTTTGTAGATTTTCTAGGATTTATAAGTTTTTGTGAAATTATGTATAGGAGAACAATGCACTAAGATTCCCTAGTGAGAGGTGAGAATATACAAGGCGAATTCCCACGTGAATATACAAGAATATGATTAATTTGATCAAGGCCAAGAGGAACAATTTCAACATGATTATGAACTCAAGCCATGGAAAATTTAGGAAGGATCTTCCATGCCCCCAAGAATACGAGGTGCTTGTGAACAATGGAATCCTCCCATGACACTAGAAACAGTTTTCACCAAAGGACATGCCCAAGGTGCCACAATTGTGTGGTTTTCACCATTGGACGAATTTATTTGTCTTTATTATTTTTATTTTATTTTTAATTTTTTAAATTCTTAGCATCAAATATTAGGTATAGAAGTCATTTGAGGTGCATGAATTTCATGGGATCCTAAAGCTTTGTACCATCAAGGTGAGTGAGCTTATAATATTTTGAACTAAATTTAGCCACCACAATGTATGACCCTAACCAGTTAGGACTCAAACTTTCCCTTTTTTCTCTTTCCTTAGTAGTGTTGAACTAATTTTATTTAAGGAAAAGACCTCTAACCTCAAATTATCAAGAGATAATGCATTTATTGTAGCTATTTTAGTATTTTATTATGATACACTTTGAGGTGATCCAAGACATGGAGGCATTTTTCATCAAACAACTTGAGCTCTGTAAGCCTAGCCACTCTTTAATCTTCTTCATTATCCAGATAATCCTTAAGAGATATACACAAGGAGAGAAGCTCGACCTCTAAGGGAATAATGGCTTCACTTCAAAGACAAGGGAGTATGGTGTGGCTACTGTAGGTGTTTGGATGGAGGTATGATATTCCCATAAGGTGGGATGAATCTGGAGGTGTCAATTGTGACTTGTTTTACTAACTAGTTTCTCCATAATGTGAACAAGAATTTTATTGGTGGCCTCATCTTTCCCATTACCTCAAGGGTAATATGGGGTAGACCACTTTTGATGTATTTTAAAGTGTTAAAAAAGGGTATTCACTTGCTTATTTTTGAAATATTTACCATTGTTTGAGACAATAATAAAAGGAATGCCATAACAATAAATGATGTGGTTCATGATGAATTTAGATATCTAAGCACCAGTTACATAAGTGAGAGGGACAAACTCCACCCATTTGGTGAAGTATTCAGTTGCAGTGATGATATGTTTATGGCCATCAGATGAAGTAGGTGTGAGATTCCCTATGAGATCGAGCCCCCATTTTGAAAATGTACAAGGCATATTAATAGGCTGCAAGGATTGAGATGGTACATGAATCAATTAATTTGCCATGTTTCTAGCACATGACACGTTTTTGACACATATTAAAAATAATATGTTTCCATAGTGGGCCCATTAATAAACCACACACATAAGTTTCTTGACAAGAACCATGCCACTAGTATGAGCACCACATATGCCTTTGTGCACCTCTTTGGTGTTAGGAAATTTAAGGGATAAATAATTTTATAATTTATAAATCCATAATATAAATTGTTGAAGATTAAAGTTTATGAAGTGCAGTAATTTAAACCATAGATTAAGATGTTTATAATGTAGATTAAATAGTGTAAAAACCATGAACATAAAGTAAATGAACACAGTGAAAAAAGACATAAGTGGGAAAATCTTGGAAGGTAAAAAACCCACTGAAAATAACTTATCTTTATCGAAAATAAACTTTCACAAAGAACTCCCACTATTTCTCTATTAACTCACTTATATGGATCATATGAATTTTACCATCAACATGTGTGTAAATGATCTCCAATGAGATAAAATTGTTATATAAAAGGTGTGTGGTCATGATCCACTCTTAAAGCTAACCTGCTTTGTGGTCTATCATGCTTATATTTTAAATATAAGCTATAAGGCAAAAACATATAATCTATAGCGGGTTTCTAAAATAATTAGTTTCCCACTTAATATTATAAACCAAACACTCCCCCTTAATGTAAAGTAGTGAAACATACAAATTTGATTTCACTTGTTAAATCTTGTTCTAAATAAGACATGCCATGTCACCTTTTAGTACAAAATTAAGTACAATCTATAAATAAATAAATTATTTAGGCTAGTATGCAAAAAACACTTGTTTCGTGGATTTTAAAATTTCACGGTGCACTACAACAATTTATGGGGTTTTCAACTCTATGATACAATACTGTAGTGTCCCATAGACTTATACAAGTCACGAACAACTGTCACCATATTGCATATTTTAGAGAAGCCACAATACACTATTTTATCGTGGTTCAAAGCAGTTTTCCATAGATTCTATAAAAACCACAATACAAAGGAAAATTACAAATTATTAAGCTAAAGTGATCAAGGATGAAGTATTACATAATATTATGGAGTTAATAAAATCTTCATATCTAATGCTTTATTGGGGATTGCAAGTAAAATTCACATACACAACAATTTACTTAAAAAATCATAGAAATATTCTAGGGAGTATCCATTTTGACACAATCAAGCCACTAAGAGATGGAATTGCACAAGAAAAAAACATGCAACATGCTCATTTATTTTTCCCCCCTCAAAGGAATCTCTAAAAGACCAAAAATCATATGATTTAGAGGTGGAGATCAACACCATTCACATGATCATAAGAGATAAACAAAATATTCTTAGTTGATTCAAAGGTGGAGATCAATATCATCCACATGATCAAAATACCTAATATTTGAAATGCCCAAAATAACACAAAATTTATAGAACTTTCAAACACCCAAGGGCTTAGTAAAAAAATCTGCAACATGCTCTTCGGTCGATCAAAACTTGAGATCTATATCACCATTGATAAGTTTTTCCTGGATGAAGTGCATATGGATCTCAATAAGCTTGGTTCTTTGATGTTTTACTTGATTGTTTTTAAGAAATATACAACTTTGGTTATCACATACAAGTACAATTATTCTTTTAGTTCTCATATGGAGTTCTTCCAATTTTATTTCTAGCCACGTGGCTTTGTTTGCTTCTTCCATAGAACCTCTTCCTATGCTTAAGTAGAAGAGATATACATTGTTGGTTGCTTCTTGTTGCTCCAAGTTATTTCACCTACACACAAATTAAAAGTATATCTAGAAGTTGATGTTCTATCCATAATATCACAATCATGGTTAGAATCATAATAACTAAATAGAATTTCATTATCATAAGAAGAATAACACAAACCATAATTGATTTTACCTTTGATATACCGTAAAATCCATTTTTCATTTTCCAATGGTTCTAATAAGGATCCTACATGAATCTAGAAACAATTCCAATTGCATAGGATATACCAAGCCTAGTGATATTCAAGTAGATCAAACTACCAACAAGCTATGTATATAAATTAGGATTAAATTTATCACAAGGAGGTTTTGGATCTATTTAACACAATCTTCCATAGGAATAGAGACAAACTTACAATAAATTATATTGAAAATTTAAATAAGATTAATATCATATTATGATTGAGATGTAATAATGGATTTGTGATTTTGATAAATAACCATGCCTAGAAAATTATTTAATAGTCCTAAACTCCTCATTTCAAAACGTTGTATTAACTTCTCTTTGATTCTAAGAATAGATTATTTCTACTACTAGTAATCAAAAGGTCATCAACATATAAGACAATAATGATAACATGACTATTTTCATACTCAGAAAATATATCATTAGCAGAAAAATATTTAGAGAAACCAAGCTCATGAGAAAAACAATTTATCTTAGCATACCAAGCTCTATGGGATTATTTAAGACCATACAATGATTTATTAAGTTTACACACATATTATTATTTTCCAGGTTCTTAAAAGCTTTTAGATTGATACATAAAAATTAATTCTTTCGAGTCACCATTTAAAAACATAACATTCATTCGGTGAATCTCCCAACCATGTTAAATAACTAAGGCTAGAATAATTTTAACAGTTCTCATTTTGGAATCATGAGAAAAGTCTTAAACATAATCCAAACCAATTTTTTGAGTAAAACCTCTATAAAATAATCTATCCTTTAATTTATCAATCTTACAAGTAGATTTTTATTTGATTTTATACAACCATTTAGAGCCTATAATGCTTCTTTTAGGAGGAAGATGCACTAATTCCCAAGTTTGATTCTTTATAAGAGAATTGTATTCAACTTCCATAACTACAATCCATATTTTTTTATAGGATGGATTCTTTGAAATAATGAGGTTTAATCTCATAAACAGTTGACAAGGCATGATACGAGTGTTGATCATGGTTCATCTTTCTCAAATTATTAGGTTGAGAGTTTGAAACCAAATTTTTGGCCCATTTAGAAATCCTAGATTGAGGCAAGGATTAATTAGACTCCCCCTCAATGTCTACATCCATAATATTAGTAGAGGATGATTAGTTTCTTGCAAGTCAATTTTCATATTGATATGTAAGGGTTGTTATCTATAAAATTAGTTTTATACTTAAGAGAATCAAAAGAGGGAAGAGAGGAAAATTTACAAAATAAGGTTTCTGAAGAACATACACATTCCTATTTTCTACAATCACATGCTTAAATGGATCACATACTCTTTAATAATTTTGTTTGACTACCAAAACAAAAAAAATTCAAGATTAGGAAGTGGGATCAAGTTTTTATCTTTAAACTATAGGAATGAGAAGGGACACATGACTACCAAATATCTTAAGACGAGATATAAAGTTTTTAGTTATTCCATACTTCAAGAGGTGTGGTTTGACGTAATTTTTTTTTGGAAACTCTATTAAGGATCTGAACAACAATTTTCATTACTTTATCCCATAGAAACTTAGGCACATTATAAGCATGAAACATAGTCCTAACCATTTATATGAAGGTTCTATTATTCCTTTCAACTATGCCATTTTCTTAAGGATTTAATTCCACTAGATACACAAAACTCATCAAAATTCTTATTAACATACTCACCTCCATTATTAGTTATGAATATTTTAGTTTTTTGATTATATATGTTTTTAACAAGGGATTTAAACCCTTGGAACTTAGATAAGCCATATTTTTTCCCCCTAATGTTATAAGACTACATCACTCTTGAGAAATCATCAATAAAGCTAACATCATATAAAGCACTTCCAAGATAAGGTACTTCTAAAGGACCTTTAACATCACTATGAATTAACTAAAGTAAGTTGGAGGAATTAGACTCATGGTGTCTGTGAAATGGATGTACATGTTTCTTACTATGCAAGAAAATTTCAAAAGATTCGTGATCTGATTTTAACTTAAGAATACCTAAGCAAGATTAAGGTGGGACATCTGCCCAATACTTTCATGCCAAAATTGAATAACATTGCACCTCCCTCACTCTGTATGGATAGATGGGAGAGAGGAGAACAATATATCTATAGTCAACACTCGGATGAGAGCTCAATCTATTTACCAACCCACTATGAAAATATAAGATTAGTAAACAAATCCATAAAAAAAGTACAATACATTCTTTTGTAAATGAAAAAAATTATTTTACCAAGCTCATTCTTAACATACCATTTATCTTGTAATAAAACAACTTTACCATCATCTTTATTCAATTGCAAACAAGATGAAATTTTCTTATTCAATTTAGGAAAAAATAACACATTTCTAATGATTCCATTTTCTAACTCAAAATTGCCACACCATTTAGACTTGATGACAAATTTATCTCCTAGATAAATATTTTCACGAAACTCAACAACATCATAAAGATTTTTATTCATATATGTCATGTGTCTAAATGCACCACTATCCTAGATCCATTCACTATCATTAGAGGATTAAAGGGAAGCATTAATAGTAATAGATTGCTCAACATTATTGGCTTGGTTATTAGTATGAATTTGGTTTTTATTGTTCTTCCTCTTTTTATTGTTGTTTTTCTTATTCTTAGGATTTCTATGAGACTTGTTAGCATGAAAATTAGGTGCTTTATCACCAAATTTACCACAATTGTTATAAGTTCCATCAAACCTTACTTTAAACTTCTTATTATCCTATTGTTCTTAGGTTTAAACATGGATCTAAAGTTTGATTGATGATTTGTATTAGTGTTATTATGATTTTTAGAAGACTTTTGACTTTGAGAGAACAATTCTTGAGATAAATTTTCTTTTGAGTCAAAGTTCTTCATGACACTCTCTTCTAAAATATGGAGAAAAGACAATGTGTCTAAATAAGGTAAATCATCTTCATTTTTTATATTTAGAATTTAGAATAAAGATGAAGTTTCTAAATTTTCTGTGAGTGTTGTAGACCCCTAAAATATGCCTACGTAGTTTTAATACTAAAATTGTACTAATTACCCTATTTCATGTCATTTATGTTATAATTAGTGATTTCACGCTAATTATTTAACATTCCCCTCCATTTTAGTCAATTAATTACACTTCGTTAATTAACTAGACGTCACCCCATTTCAGATGCCAATTAATGACACTTCATTAATTATAATTCTCCTCTAATCAAATAATTAACTACTATTTGTTAATTAAGATTTTTTAACCTTGTAGTTAATTAATAAACCCTCTTCCTATTAAATCCCCCTTTTAAATCCTCTAAATCCAACCTATTTCCCTCTTAACCATCTCCAAATAGATTTCTAAGCTTATCCTAGCCTATTGATTAATCCTATTTGATTAAGTAAATAATCTTTAACTCCCATCAGTTGCTAATTACTAATCAATTCCTATAATCATGCTTATCCCTTCTAACTCTAATTTATATTCTATCCCACATTCACTAGATTTCTAGCTTCTCCCGAATTGGAAAGCTATATAAAGAACCTACTACCTTCCTTCACACCTTACACCACAATTTTGATATTGATTTTATTATGCACACGATAATATCATTTTATTCTTGAAAAGATTATTCATTCTTTCATCCTCTCTTCTCATTTTTGAGTAGTAAAGGAAGATCCAAACATGGCCATTAAGCCATTTTGTTGATATTCATTCCTCATTTGCAGATAACATTCAATTGATTTCTTATGATCAAGATAGGTTGATACTAAGAGAAATCATACACATATAAAGCACATCTAAATTTAAGGTGTATTTCTTAAATGTTTAGTGTTTTTCATTATTGACGCATTAGATTAGCTTTCCTCTTTAAGCTTTATCATGGTGTTTTTGATGGATACTATTTGGTGTTAGTTTCCTTCATTAACTTAGCTTCATTTATTAGATGCACACATTTGGCATGCCCGATGGGAAACCCCTTTATCTCACACACATTATTTATTTTGGTTAAGTTTCTTTTTGCATACTAACCCTCTTTTTGAATATATTGACACAACTTGTTATTATTTTCTTGTTTTGTTGATTTTGCATGTGTTTCATCTTCCTTGTAGGTATAAAGGGGGATAAGTACTATCAAAATTGGATCTTGATGTGAAAAATTTAAGCTTTCTTCATGTTTTCATTTTTATAGCTTCATTTTCATCATTTTACATTCTAGTTTGTCAATTTGCTAAATTTTTTAATTTTTTGAGCATGTATCTTAATTTTTGATAGTGTTGAGTCTTCTTTACACATATTAAGGAGGAGGGTTGCTGTCAAAATTGTATCTTGATGAGTAAATTTTAAGCTTTCTTCATGTTTTAATTTTTAGAGCTTCATTTTCATCATTTTACATGTTAGTTTTGTCAATTTTTTGAAAATGTTAAGTTTTTGAGCATGTACGTTAATGTTTGATAGAGTTGAGTCTTCTTTACACATATTAAGGATATGGGTTGATTTCAAAATTGAATCTATGTGGGGAAAATTTGATCTTTTTTGTAGATTTTGGCACATTTGTTTTGATATTTTGATTACAAGTTAAGTGCATACCCATGCGTGTAAGAGAATATATGTAACCTATCTTTCAGAGGCCATAAATTTTTCTCCTGAACTCAAAACTACTCCATTTTTTTCAACAGAAAGGTATTGAAGTGAAATATGTAATGAACACTTAATTTGAGATTAATACTTATATAAATTACAGTTTTTCCTTTATTATAAAACTAGTTATTTTTGCTATATATGTTAGATTCATTTTTTATCAACACCATGTATGCTCTTCTCTTGCACTTTCGAGCGACCTTGAGAATCAGAAATGGATATGATTATATATGTTTTTCTAAAATATTTAAATGTTTTAATGAATGTTTTTTTTTTTCCATTTTACTTGAGTTAGATCAAAGCTTGTGTATGCTCTTCTCTTGCACCTTTTGGTGATCTTGAGAATGAAAATAAACTTTGGTCTTCTTTTCTAACATTTTGTGTTACTTGGAAATTTCATCATTTATATTTGTTTAAGGGCATTAATATTTTGAAGAATATTAATTTCTTATTGATTTAAGTCTTTCCATTTCTATCTAGTTGGATCAATCATTGTGTATGATTTTCTCTTGTGTATTTTGACAATCTTGAGAATCAAAAACAACCTTGATCTTAATTAAAGACTGAATTTTATATGGGAAACTACTAAATTTTTTTGTGTGTAGGACCTAACACTTGCCAAAGAATCAAATCAAAACAAATACTAACTACATTTTTTGTAGGTTATCAATGGTGTGCTAAACCACATTAAGTTAAAAAGATTAAAAAAACACACCATTTCATTTAAAACACTATTTATTTGCAGATTCAAATAAGGATCTAAATACTCATCTACTTTGAAATTGTGGGAAGTATCTTGACATAAACCATAAAACATAATTATGAGGATTACTATAGGAACCCCAAAGTAGTCAACACCTGTGATTGGACTGGGTTAACAAAATGGGAAGTTCCTCCATTACCCACATGACTAGAAATACCCGTGAGGAATGATTCAAGTTTTTTTGTATGAGGCATCTTTCATTAATTTGATTGTGGGGTAATGGTACTTTGTCTAGGATTTATTCTAGTAAAGTGTACCTCTCTTAGACAATTATTGGCGAGTGTTTACAATAAAATATTAGGTAGACATTTGGCATTGGTGAAAAAATTAACTTTATCCATCATGTGTTTCAAAGAGTTTTAACAAAGCAACAAACTTCCTTAGAGTCAAAACCTTGTTATTTGAATAAGGGGATAGTACTATTGAAGTTTGCAGCCATTTTTTATTTCATCACGAAACTTACAACACATAAATTTCTCCTCAGTTTCTATCTTTATTATCGAACAAGGTGAAAACTCTCCGCTAAAGTTAGGCTAAGTATTTTTCATCACCACTTGTTCTAACTTCTTTTTTTTCTTGTTAATTTTTGGTCAAAAGAGAGATACCTATGTGGTGTTACCAAAAAAAATTGTGTCCAACACTTTTATATTCACTTACATGACCATGTTGTGGTAGGAATGTTAAGTTTTGAAAGTGTTCTCATATATCTTCATGTTTTGTTAAACCTTGTCTTGATACCCATATTGAGATATCTCATTATAGTTAGGTAATCCTATCTTTATTTACCCTTTGTGTCATTACATTGCTTGCATTATAGCAACACATGTGTGATACTTACATCTTGTTTTCCAAAAAACTTGATATAAGTGTCTCAATTGTCTTGTTACATTGCTCACATTGTATTGAT
Organism: Taxus chinensis; assembly: GCA_019776745.2. NCBI lineage: Eukaryota > Viridiplantae > Streptophyta > Pinopsida > Cupressales > Taxaceae > Taxus > Taxus chinensis. The sequence continues at coordinate 96,517 of JAHRHJ020000183.1, forward strand.
TCATTGATATACTTGGACCTAGTTTTTGATTCAAACATTACCCTAAGTCTTGGAAGGTGTTGTCGTTACATTATTTGCATTGTGTCAATCCTATTTTGATACTCACATATTTTTTTCTTAAAACTTGATTAAAAGTATCTAAGTAGTATTGTTATGCTTCTTGTTACGCTATTCACATCACCTCAACCCTCTTTTATTATTTAAATATTGTTTGTCTAAAACTTGA
>JAHRHJ020000184.1:0-96682 GCA_019776745.2 Taxus chinensis
CAAACTGTCCCCCTGGGCATGCCAGGAAAACTATTAACGATTATCTTTGGAGATGAACCGTCAGAGTGGTTGGATACCTTAGGTTAGTGGGACGTGCACGCTAAGGTAACCTCTAGATTTTACAAAATTTGTCTCTTCTCTATGGTATGAGATGAGGGTCAAAGAAAAATGAAACATAACACAAAACTTAACAAAAGTGGTTTTCCCAAAAAAGAAGAAGTTAATCAAGAAACCAATTGCCTAAAATGGGAAAAGGTGAGAAATGAAAAGGGTGGAAAAAATGCACCACAGTCTAGAGATAGATCCACATAGAACACCACTTCAAAATCATTAAGCAAAACTTCCAAAACATGTAGTGAACATTAGAGATATGCACAATATACCAAAAATGAATAAAGGTTATTAGAGACACTAAAAACATGCAAAGGATGGACAAAATGCATCACAGGACATTATATTGCTCCAAAATTATATATAGTATAACAATTAGTAGGTAAGAGGCAAGAAGAATGCACAAAGCTTTAAGAAGAAGGATTGAGCTCTATGCTCCTACCTTAGTAGGGAAGAAATAGGGACAGAAGGGAAAAAATTACTAACTCTAGATATATCTTTATAATGAGCCCCAAATTACAATATATAGAATGAGAAGAAGAGAAAAGTACAATCTTGGAATTGGTTCTCAAACCACTTGCCAGTTGTAATAAATGAGGTGAAATGACAGAGATAGATTTACAAAATCTCCCTCACACTTCCCCATGACTTGTGGTTGGAGAAAATGAAGGCCATACTCATTTAATGCATCCTCAACCACTTTCTAACCACCTCTTCATATCTTTTAAAAGATCTGAGCATTTAAAGCTCCTAGTGACTTCATGATTAATCCTGCATTATATTGACCTGCCGCCAATAGTTTGTTTTTTGGTTTCAGATTCCATCTGTGTTGAGCTCCACGTGGCAGCCAAACACATCTCTAGGGTCTCCTATTTTCTTACATCTTTTGAAATTGTGCATAACTGACACATTGTTGATCAAATAATACTTGGAAAAGATCACACACAGAGTTCGCGCATGATAAAAGGCTAGGATCAAAGGCGCGGAAGGATAGGAAGGACCCACGCATGGAAGGAAAGTTCATATTTCAAGATGTAGCCGATTCTAAGTATGAAGATCTATTTTTAGAAGATGGTGTGCGGAACACACCAACGAAGCAAAGACACACACGCCATGCATTGTCTATATTTGGAGAAGCAGTTCAAAGCGTCTATGCATGGATGAGCTAAGAATAGAATTGACACTTTAGTTTACTGCAAGAGAACTATAGATAGCACACTTACATGTGTGGCTATAATAGTAAAACGGCATGTGGCTATCAATAGCATGCAACCTATTTTAGGAATAGTTGAGTTTTGAAGGGCAAGTCCCCACCACATATATATGATGTTATGTGCATAGTAGAGGGATGACATGTATCATAGAGATCGGTGTATGTGTGTATCAGATCCATACGTGCTTTGATATAGATTGACAGTACTATAAGGAGATTCTATATTTATTAATAAATGGAAGATATTGGCTTAATCTAAGTATCATTCTATGTAATTGAGTAGTGCATGTTATTAATTCAATGATGATTACTTTTTAAGCTTGTTTTTTCATAGATCTATGGGTAACATGCACTATAGAATGATGGATTAGTTATGAATCTATATGTTTCTATCTTCATCATGCTAACATCCTATTAAAGCAACCCTAAAGAGGGACCTGGTACCTTTGCGCACTCTGGGTGAGTGCTCAGTCTAGACTGACTAATGTGCCAACACAACTAGGATGCTATCTTGCAAATTCTAGGCCACATCATTGGTTCTATTTCTGGGAACTCTTTTTTAGTTGTTTTTAGGATGGTTTGCGATGAAGACATACCAGTTAACTCTAACAAGTATTGATGAATGGATACATGATCTGGAAGAAGAATATGCATGACGGTTCAGCAATGGATCTGAGTTTAACGCACGTACTTGGGTAGAACAGAACTTGTATGACATTTTATATGAGATATTTTTCGTTATCTTTCTAGTAGAGCTATATGAGTGGCTTACTGCTTATGCATCTTAGTGGAATTGGAGGTATCACGCACTTGTCTAGACATAAGAAGAATTTTAGGCCCTTTATGATGCTGATCTGATCTAGAATCGCATGGTGGATATGTGGTTTCGTGGTGTTCTAAATAGCTATATTCTAGACTATTCAATTTTGATGTATTCGTGCCCAGAGGTAGCTGAATTCCAATTTTTGTTGTATCTAAGAGGGACATATTTACATGGTATTCCACTGGTGATCAAGATCTTAATGGTAACCTTGAACTTAGAGAATAAACTAAGGGTTAGCTAAACTTCACCACACGTGAAGGCAAGAACAAGTTTGTTATTAAGATGGTAGACCTAGCAGTAGAAAATTAGAGGGAGGAAAGATGGCTTAAGTATAATGAGGCATGTGAGATGGAAATCAAGAAGAAGCTTTCCGTTGCAGAAAGTATGGTGTTGAGGAGAGAGTTGGCTTGTGAAGGATTTATAGCTCATGTAGAAGATGTGGAGCTAGAGCATCAGGAACTACCCCATCTTGGAAAGGATGATAGAGATCCCTTCTCGGCCTCACACAAAAGTGCACCAACAAAGACTACTTGGGCCACAGACGTGCTTCTTAATCCACATGGTGACCTAGCCTTTACACTGGGTTTTTCAGTATTTAGTATGACAAGTAACCAACAAACTAACTTGGGAAGTAGAAAAGTAGGAGTAAGTCATGGATCAAGTACATTGATAGCAGGATAGATGAATTTAAGGTCATTTGGAGGAGCATTCTTGGGTGCATCATCCACACATAATGTAAGCGTGTAGAATATTAGACTCACCTCTGGAAGTGGAACTACTTTACAGACTGTAGGAGTTCTAAATAGTAATACTATCAGAGCACAAGGGAGTACATCTACAGGCCCTATCCCAACTAAAGGTGGTAGATCAGGAGGTATAGGTGGTTCTATTTTTGGTGGATATGGTGGTTCTGGAGGTAGAGGGAACATAGGAGGTTTTGGATCAGGTGGTCAAGGTCCGCAGCAACTACAAAATATCTATATGGAGATGTCTCTTCATCTCCTGGAATATAGAGGTATAGAGGATGATTGCAAACATGTGTATATGTGTGAAATATTGTGGCGTGCTAAATAAATCATGGATTCTGAGAAAAAGGAAAGTCAATTTGGTACTACCTTATAGGGACGTACACATAGCTGGTATAAGAAATTTGATAGTGATCAAACTTGCATGGATTATGCAGCATTCAAGGATGCTTTCTTGAAAGAGTTACATATCCTGGAGTTTGAGAAAAAGAGTATAAGTTCACTCAAGGATATCAAGAAAGGCATTACTGAGAGTGAATATGAGTATGCTTCCCATTTTGAGACACTTCTATCTAAGCTATCTTATGATATTCACGCAAGCCATCATGCACAATAGTTTGTTCAGTGGATTGATTACACCATTTAGAAGGGTGGTGTCACATAAGACATACAATGATCCACGCAAAGCATTGGAAGCAATATTTACATGTTGAGGTAGTTGGGAGCATTAACACTAGCATTAGTCCATTATTATAGGTACAGATTAAAGCTATGGCAAAGTAGTTAGAGAAGCTATCAGCAAATTTAGCCCATGAAACATGCTCATGATTTTTGTGTATAGATTATAAAGTGGAAGGTCACACTGAAGGATATTTTCCCTCACATATCTATATGCTCGTTACTGTTAGATTGCGATATTTGTCATTTGAATCATGATGTTAGTCATTGTCCTTTGTTACAATGCATGCGATAAGGAAAAATGTATCTTGCTCTTGTAAGATTTACAAGTCCATGACCCATGATACTGAAGGATTGTTCGGTTGATTGGTCAGATACATGATGCTATAGACATTGGGGTATGATAGACAAGTGTAATAGATAATTCTAAGGGTAAGACTGAGCACTAGGATCATGGGATCATAATCAAACATGCTATGACAGGAATGAGGGGCATTTCAAAGGAAGTCATGGAAGGGGATGTGGAAAGGGGCGTGGATATTTTGATGGATATGGAGGACCATGCCGGTGGTGGAGGAAGAGTTGAGTTCCCTCATGGAACATGTTATACCTGTGTAGATATCCTGACCACTATAGGCATGAATTTCCTCATAATATTTCATGTTCTTTATGTGGGAAGAACCATAGCTATGAAGAGTTCCCGATACTTATATGAGCATCTGAGTAAGCAGCATAAGTAAGAAAATAGAGGTGCCAAGATGGTTATAATCTAGCGTACATGGTAGAAGATTAGTGGATGCCCAAGGTAGCCAGAAGGACATGAGGCATTGACAGTGAAGATTACTACACAGTGATAAAGTAGTGCGTGCAAGAGAGGAATTACACTAGAAGTCTATAATCACTAGGGAGGAGGTTTTTCATGCAAGGTACCTAGATCCTTCTCATCAAAAGGAAGTTTACCAGGATACCATGGAAGTGCTAAGGAATCTTCAGGGTGAGATATAATACTAAAAGGAGTAGAAAAAAGCATCAGAGACAGTCCAAATTGATATCGATGAATCTGAGAGAAGTTTACAAAATGTAGCACCAAGATAGAGCATCATTCCACTATTAGGAAGTTGGTTAAAAGGGAACACTCCACGTGTAAGTATTGAGACCGAACGGAAGATCCTGCATGTAAATATTCCCCCTGATAGCATTGACTATGACAAGGAAATTACTCTAAATTTTGTTTTTGATGGATGGTTTTTGAGCAACATATTGATTGATACAAGTGCGGAAGTAAATTTTCTTACATTAGATGCATGGGTACAAAGTGGGGATACCCCCATAGAAGCCATCATCTAATGTGTTGTTTATGGAAAACTGAGACCAAGGCCACCCCCATAGGAGTTTTGAAGGATGTATCTATAACTATACAAAGGTCCAAGTTCACTAGGGATTTTGAGGTATTGGCACTTGCAGAAGCAAGACAATTTTCCAGCCTTGCTTAGACGCCCTTGGTGTTATGTGAATAATGTTGACCTTGATATTCAATAAGGGGTATATCAGCAACAAGGAGGAAAGAGTTATGATACCTCTAACAAATGGGAATTCTACACCATATGTTAAGCTTCTAAGTGAGGAGGACTTAAACAGAATTTATGTACGCACTATTCGGGACCCAGAGGTCAATGATCCATCAAAAGAAGGCATCTTACAGTGGGAGGATTCTCATTCAATTAGTGATACTAAAATTATTGCTTGCAACAATTGGGCTCATGCTACATATGAACTAGTAGGGCACGAGGTAAAAAGTGCAGTTACGCGTAAGAATGGACTTCGTTCAGTTCGACAGATAGGTAGCACAGTACCTTGGTATACAGGGGAAGAAGATCTTCCTACATTTTTGAAATCCATGGAAACACAGTGGACAGATCAAATTAATAGAAGATCTATGTTAGTATATACCTTGCATGGGATAGCAGCGTGCTGGTGGGTAGTCCATAGAGATAATCTTATAGAATGGGAAGATATTGGAATCACCCTATCTATTAGGTTTGTAAGGAACAGTGCACCTATGCATAGATCTGCACTTATCATGGTGATCAGCCTATTTAGCATCACATTCAGCAATGTGAGAGACTCTAGACAACAGGACAAGAAGCATTACCACCTTCACTTTGGGTGCATAGATTATACTCTACGCTACAAGGATGCATATGCGCCTAGTATGTATACATAGAACTACATCGAGAGATCGAGAACTAGTGAAATTTGACTACATGAATGATCCAGACCTTTGACTACTTTTCTTCCCAACCTATAATAGAAGAGGCATTAAAATTTATCAAGTGCTTACCTATGGGATATAGTGCAAAAACTGAAGAGCATATTCAGGAATTATTTGGTGAGATAGATTTTGGAGCACATTTTGAAAAGGAAGAAGAAATGGACATTTTCCATACTACTTGAATGCGTTTTCCTTGAGAAAGAGAAAGTAAAGATGGTTTACATCGTGGATGATGAGGAAGTTGAGAACCTAGATATTGAACACACACAAGGGGTGCGCGAGGTCTTGGACAGTACATACAAGGATACACGTGCCTATCACGAACCCATGAAGACAAAGAAGGTGAATATAGGTTTAGAGGCTGAGCCTAAGGAGGCCATCATTGGAGACTAATGGTCAGACTTGGAGGTAGCAAAGATCATTGAGTTACTCAGGGATTATCAGGACTTATTCCCTCGAGGGTATCATGAACTTAAAGGCATGCATAAATCACTTGGGGAAATGAAGATAAAACTTAAGGATGGTGCATGACCAGTTAAGAAGTGACCTTACAGAATGAACCTCAATTTGTGTGAAAAGGTAAAAGAAGAAATTGATAAAATGTTGAAATCTGGAATTATCAAGCCCCTTGATGAGTCAGAATGGGTTAGTCCAATGGTGATCAATATCAATAAGGATGGACAAATTAGAATATGTGTGGACTACAGGGAGCTAAATGTTGCATGCGTCACTCATCCATTCCCTATGTCATTCACTGAGGAAATACTGGAAGGCATGATAGGTCGTGAAATATATTCCTTCACAGATGGGTTTTCTGGGTATCATCAGGTTAGGATTGCTCAGGAGGATCAAGAAAAGACAACATTTACTACTAAATGGGGTAGTTTTGCCTATACTGTGATGCCTTTTGGATTGAAAAATGCACCTGTTGTATTCTCACACATAGTTGTTCAAGCATTCAAATATTTTATTCACAACTTCTTACAGGTCTACTTAGATGATTGGACAGTATATGGGCTTGTGAAAGATCATTGTGACAATCTACGCTTAATGTTTGAACGGTGCAGACAATTAAGTATATCTTTGAACATCAAGAAGTGCATATTTGCTACACCATTTGGAATATTGTTAGGACATATAATCTGCAAGGAAGGTTTGTTGGTTGATCCAGCAAAGGTTGCAGTCATTCTAGGCCTGGAAGTGCCTACCAGTCAAAGTGAGGTATGTGGATTTTTAGGTCATACATGATATTATAGAAAATTCATACAAGGATATGCCAAGGTTTCTGCACCCTTGGAAGAATTATTAAAGGGAAAAGGTACATTTTATTGGGGATAACCGCAGCAACACATGTTTGAGATATTAAAGGAGAAACTTACTACCACACCCATTCTACATTTTCCCTCATGGGATAAACCATTTCATGTGCATGTGGATGCCTCTGGCATGGCCATTGGTGTTGTGTTAGCTCAACCTAGTGAAGGTATTGTAGATCATCTAATTTGTTTTGCTAGTAGGAAGTTGACTCCTACTAAAAGGAATTATACAAATACAGAGCACGAAGCTTTGTCAATGATCTATGCATTACACAAGTTTTGACAGTACTTGTTAGCAACACCATTTGTGTTTTATACAGATCACATGGCATTAAAGTACTTGGTAAACAAGCCCATCTTACAGGGGCGCATATGCAGATGGGTACTCCTATTTCAAGAGTTTGATTTCACAGTTGTGGTGAAGCCAGGGAAAAGTAATTCTGGACCAGACCATTTATCTAGAATCAACTTAGGAGAGGAAGCATAGACAATTGAAGAAACCATGTCAGATGCATAGTTATATAGGTTACAATGCACACCCACAAAATTAGAAGACATTGTTGTCTTTCTATGAACTTGTATGGCACCAGAAGGAATGAAGGCATTAGAAAAGAAACAGCTTGCTATATGCACGACACCATTTATGTTAATCAGTGGTGACCTCTACAAGTTAGGCAGAGATGAAGTATTACATCATTGTGTATTAGAGCATGAGTGCAAGGATATTATGGAAGAAGCCCATGGTGGTATTGTAGGAGGCCATTATGCAGGTGATGCAACTTCCCAGAAGATCCTACTTGTTGGATTATGGTGGGAGACATTGTATAAGGACTATAAAGAATATTGTAAGGCGTGTGATCATTGTCAGTGCCTAGGAAAACTAGGGAAAAGAGATGAGATGCCTTTGAGACCAATTACTAGTGTCAGAACCATTTGAGAAATGGGCCATTGACTTTGTAGGACCTATTTCACCAGCACGCACGCAGGACTGGATCACGCTATATCATTACTTGCACAGATTATCTCACACGGTGGGTAGAAGCAGCACCTATGAAGGACTGTATAGTAGCTACAATAGCTAGGTTTCTATGGGAGAATGTTCTTACAAGATATGGATGTCCTTTAAGCTTGAAAAGTGATAGGGGTACACACTTTTTGAATGAGACATTCAGGATCCTATTAGATGAGTTTATGGTTGCACACCATAAAACTACACCCTATCATCCTCAGGAAAATGGAACTATGAGGCTTTCAATAATATTTTGAGCCAGACTTTGACAAAAATTTGTGATGTTGGAAGAAAGGATTGGGATGAAAAAGTGTCAGTTGTTCTTTGGGCATATAGAACAACTTATAAGAGATTGAACAAAGCCACACTGTTTCAGTTGGTGTTTGGCATGGAATCTGTTCTCCCTATAGAATTTATGTTACCTTCTTTGTGCATTGCGCGCACTAGAGGTCTAGCTGATGAACAGGATTTAGAAGAGTGTATCGAGAAGATGATTCAACTGGATGAGTGACGAGCCATAGCACGATGGAGTCAGAAGAAGGAAAAGGCCAGGCAGAAGGCATGGCATGACAGAAACATAAGGGATAAGAAGTTTGAGATTGGACAAATGGTACTTCTTTATGACTCTAAGTTCTTGCGCCATCCTAGAAAGCTCAAAGTACATTGGTTGGGGCCATATGCCATCACTTACATACTTGAATCAGGTGCTTTCCAGTTAGAAGCACTTGATGGAACACGGCTACCCAGTTACTTTAACGGGAGTAGGTTAAAGCCCTACTATAAATAAGTCTTCTTGGTGTTTGTAATAAGGCAGTATTGCCATTTAGATTAGGTTTTCAATTATGTATTTCATTAATGTATTTCCTTCATTATCGTTATGTTATTTAGTTGTTTTTTTTGTGTAATAAGTGTGCTTGTGCACATGAAGCTGATTACTATATGAAGAATGTTTATGGGAAGAGGAATACACATACTTTTAGTGTGGGGTGGTTGTAGTTATCCAAGTAAAAGACTGTGGGAATTAAAAGGTGAAAGGAATAAGCTGCTACGGGTGTGCTTTAAGTCAAAAGAAGATTACTTCTCAAAAGTGACCAAGGATGGAGATGAATGAAAGAACAATATAATGTGCGAGGTAAGTGGAGGCCATGATAACTACCAGGAGAAGGTACAGTGATGAGGTACTCAGGTGCAAGGGTGCACGCTGAAGAGAAGTCTATGACTAGAGGGTAGGAAGGCATGCTAGAAGGTTATAGCTGGGGTGTGAAGATGTACCGCATGGAACAGAACAAATTTGGTCAATGAATGAGAGGATATTTGGTAGGTGAAGGAGCAATAAATGCATCAAAATTTGAAAAATCTATATAAGGATGGGATGTGGATTCATTTTTACCATTGTGATTAAGAGAAATTGAGAAAAGAGTAAAGTGCAAAGAGACGAGTGATTAGGTTAAGGTGTGAAGGGTGTGAAACAAAGCGTGACAAATAGATCTGTGCAAAAAGAAGCTTGCGTCCCCAGTGGTGAAGGGTTTGAGTGAAGCAAGGAGGTAGAGAGGAGTTAGGGCATGAATTTTCCACCTAGGGCATGATTGAATCAAGCTAGGGTTTGATTCGCAAGTTGCAGTGTTAAAGAGGAGACGATTGCAAGGTAAAAATGACACCTAAGAAGGCATTTGCAGCAGCAACAAAAGGAAGGAAGAAGGTGGTCGTCGAGGAAGAAGAGATGGCACCCGAAAGAAATTTTTCAGAAATGCAATATCCATAAGGAGTCATCATCGGATAGGAATGGGATTCACCTATCAGAAAGAGAAAAGTGAGTGAATACAACCACAGGACTATAGAAAATAGAAGGAGCTCGATTCCTTGCTCACTACTAGGACAAACAAGCGTACGGCAGATGACATGTTGGTTTATGATGATGCAGGTGAGACACTTCTGAACAGAATTAGGGTCTACCAATTATATGAGCTTCCATATTTCGGGAAGTATGAGCCCTTGTATCAGTGTCTCATGAGCAGAGTACACGAGGACTTCTTCTACTTTGTAGGACGCAGAGTTATAATTTCATCTACACTTATCTCATTAGTTATAGGTTTGAAGGCCACATGAGAGGACATAAAGAATGATCTCATAGATAAAGCCATGATCTTAAAGACCAGATAGGAGTTGGGGTACCTGAAGGGTCTGCACGGTATGGATATAGAAAAATTGAAGAACTGTCTAGTTGTGCAAGTAGCAGCACACCTTGTTAAAAATTTGAATGATCAGGAGTGGTGGTCATAGGTAAATACTATGTGGTTACACGTTGCACATAAGATGTCAAAAGGGGAAATCTACAATATTGTAGGCTACATTGCAGAACAAATAGTCGAGGAAGTGCACACAGGAGGGAAGATCAACTTTGGGGTTATTCTACTATCACTAGTATTCATGGAAATTGGAGTACCAGACGGAGCCGAAGGAAAAGGTATGGGAATACCCCATGGAGAATAAGTCACCAGCTGAAAGGTTTCAACAAGTACCTATGTAAAGGGGCCATGACAGATGACGTCAAGCAAAGGGCAGAGAAATGGTATGACAGGCTCCACATGGCATTTGGAGAAGAGTGACGCATCCCAAAGGACCTACCATCAGTAGTAGGGAAACAAGTCTAGTTTTTTGTATATCAGCATTTTTACATCGTGAGCTTCCCAATGAGAGATGGAGTCTGGAGCCCTTGGTGTAAATTTCCTTACGCATTCACTGCAAGGTATTTCCAAGAATCTGCTCACAGATTTACAAAAACACGCCAACTAGTATTCAATGCAGATAAGGTAGACTACAACTACCATACTTTGAGGAAGAAGCATGTGTATCCTGGAAGAAGTGCCTATACCGAGAGGATCATTTCAGAGGTTTTGAATACTAAGCCAATAAGTTTGGTTGTAACAAATGTAGGGGCAGCATTATTGTATCTTCAGCTGAAGCCCAAAATGGAGAACAACAAGTATGTGGAGAATGAGATTCACTGCTCCCAGGGCCACCGAAGGGTAAGCACACAATAGAAAACATACCGGTGCACAAAGGCCCACAGAAGTTGTTGAAGTAGAGGGTGAAGAAGAGGAGCGTGAAGATAGTGGAGGCTTGGAGCATAAAGAAAGCAACCATATGATAGAGAAGAGTCATGGCAGTGCGGCCACTCCACCTCAAGGATAGGATGAAGAGGAAGATACAGAGGTTGAACAGGGGGAGCATAGGATTTAAGAAAGTCTTCAGATGCAACAAGGACTCAAAGTGGAACCCCACAAATGGTACGGAAATCACCTCATCTCTCTCCACTCAAGGAGACCTGCTAAACCAAAGAAGAGAATAAAGTTGAAGTTGGGTGAAGAAGTAGAGGAATCAAAAGAGAGCGAGCATGCATCTCCTACCCCACTCGAGTAAGAAGATGAGCCACAAAATGAGGAAGAGCAGAAAGATGAAGAGATGAAGGATGGAGAAGAAAAAGAAAAGGAAATCTCTGGATTTACGCATACGACTACTCAGGATATAACGGGACTAGCTCCTAACCTTGAAGATATAATTCCCAAGGGTCCTAGATTGAAGAGGATGAGTGGAGAGCACATTCCACCAGCCATGGGGTATGTAGAGGACATAGTAAAATATGTGCCCTGCTTCCAGAGCATGATAGCACAGAGAAGGATTTATTTGGCTGGGAGCTAATGGATGAGGATATGGCGACTGTGCGCACTCGAAAGTAACTATCATGGTCAATGCACACCCACATGGATGAGCCTAAATTTTATCTATGCAAAGATTCATGCATTTTTAGATGGATGAAGAGGGCACCACAATCTAGACATATGACAATAAAGCCTACTGTCATGTCAGATGAGCAGGTCAGCAACACATTGGTGAAGTTTTATGCTGAAGTTGTTATAAGAAACATGTATAAAGCTGCAAAATATAAGCATTGCATGAGGATCTAAAGAAAAAGGATGCAGAGATCACACATAACACAAGAGAGGGACTTCACAGAAGAATAAGAATGAAGTATTTATCAGCATCGAAGAGGAGATTGGGGACAATTTCATCAGATCTAGGACACACTTAGAGGCCAAGGTACCACATATGTTTCCTTCAGTGATACACTATGTAGGAAAGTTGGTGGACTTGGTACTTGAAGATGAACCTTTGCACATGAAAACACCAAGGAATTAATATCAAGATGAAGAGAATGAGCCTCAGTGATGTGAAATATTACCTCTTATGAAAATATTGCAAGCACTACAAGAAGTATTGAAGAAAGCAGACCATGATTTAAACATCTACACAACTCCAGAGGCACTTATCAATATAAAGACCCTAGAAGAAAACAATGAGGTCCAAAAAGAAATGAAAGATGAGACATTGGGCCACGCAGAAATATTTTCAATAGTTAAGTAGAAGCATGAGGCCCTGACAACAGCACAAGAGCCGCACAAGACTTGATTGGAAGAGCTTGGGAAGCTAATTACACAGAAGATGGATCTTTTAGAAGGAAGAATGAACTCAATGTCCAATGTTGTGTTGGTTCTGCAAAATGAGAAAGGAGAGATTGTGAGGGATGATTTGGAGTCTATTGCTATGGACATCCTAGAAAAAGTAGAACAAGCACTCACTGAATGATAGGTCTTAGAGGCCAAAATAAAGGAGGAGTATCCAGAGTTGATACTTCAAAGTGATGCAAGAGGAGGCCACCTGATAGCCTCATAAAAATTATTTATTTATCTACATTCTTTCATTCTTATTCTTTCCATTCTTCTATTCTTTACTTCAATTTTTGGTGATACCCATTTTTTGGGATGACAATGTGATTAGTGTGGGGTAATGTTGATCAAAGAATACTTGTTAGAGATCACACAAGGAGTCTGCATGGAGAGAAGGCCAAGATCAAGGGTGTGAAGGAACATGAAGGACCCACGTGTGGAGGGAAAGTTTAGCTTTTAGTACTTAGCTGATTTTGAGCATGAAGACCTATTTTTAGAAGATGGCGTGCGGAACACACCAACGATGCAGAGACATGCACGCCACACATTTTCTATCTTTGGAGGATCCGATAAAATCATTTTTCATGGAGATGATCTAAGAATAGGATTTTCAATTCATTTAAATGTAAGAGGTCTATAGATAGCACACTTGCATGTGTGGCTATGCCTGTAAATGTGCACGTGGCTATTAATAGCATTCATCCTATTTCTAGAATAGATAAGTGATGAAGGGAAAGTCCCCACCCTATATATATGATATGAATCATAGAGAGATATATGTGTGTGTGTTGGAGAGAGATGGATGTATGAAGGTGTAGAGATATACACATATGACTAGATTATTGTTTATCAGATCTATGCTTGCATTGGTATAGATTGACATTATTGTAAGAAGATTCTATGATTATTAATAGATGGAAGATATTGGTTGAATCTAAGTATCATTCCCATGTATAATTGAGTAGTGCATGTTATTGAATCAATCATGATTATTGTTTAAAGCTTGTTCTTTCGTAGATTTGAATGTAGCATGCATTGTGGAATGATGGATTAATTATGGATCTATATGTTTCTTCCTTCATCATGCTAACATCCTACTATAACAACCCTAAAGAGGGACCTGGTACCTTTGCGCACTTCGGGTGAGTGCTCAGTCTAGGATGAGTGATGTGTTAGCATGACTATGGTGTTATCTGGTAAATTCTAGGTTGCATCAGACACCAAAGAATACTTGGTGGAATAATGTGGTCAATAAAGCCAAAAATGAGAAGAAATTTATAGTAGAAAATCTTGTTACAAACCATAAGAAAAGTGGTTAAAACAACACAACAGTAAATGAAAATAAACTGAAAGGAAAGGGCCATTTTTTTGATTCTATTAGTGTGGTGGTGATCAATATGTAAATAATCTTCCTTTGAAGAAAAAATATAACAACCAACAACAAATAATTCATGTTACAATAGCAAATAGGCAAGTTGAAAAGTAAGACACACTTGTTGAAGTACCAGGTAAGTTATATGAATTACCTGTAACTTGTATTTTTGATACTGGTGCTAATGAATGCTATATTTCAAATAAGTTATCTGAAAAATTAAAAATAAAAGTTGGGTACATGAAGAACTCATGGATTGTGGAATACGGGAATTTTTTTTTCCACTAAGTAAAAAAAATGTCTTCTTGGCGTAACATTGGAGTAGCCCAATTTTACAATGGAAATAGGCCTTTATATAGATCCTTTAGGTTCATATGATGTCATTATAGGTGTAAAATGGTTATCAAAAAATAAGGAAACTGTGAACTGTTATGAAAAAAAATCAAGTGCTTCAATGATATGCAGAAAATAATAGTCATTCAGGGGATAAAAAAGACATATAGGTAGGCAGATTTATGCAATGCAACTCAAAAAGGATAAAAAAAAAGGTTTCATGCTTTACACAATTAAAATATCATATTTTAATGAAGAAGGTAACACTTATTTTATATATTTCCCATTGCTACAAGAGTATAGCGATGTCTTTCTAGAGGAGTTACCTAGACTCCCCCAGATGTGAATTTGATTTCATAATAGATATCAAACGTAGAACGGAACCTATTTCAAAAGATCCTTACTGCATGAATATAATATAACTAGTGGAACTCAAGGAACAAATACATGAGTTTTTATCCAAAGGATTAATCAGACCAAGTGAGTCTCATTGGGGATCATAAGTCATTTTTCAAAAAGAAAGATGACACACTAAGGTTATGCATTGAATACTGCATTCTTAACAAGGCCACAATAAAGAATAGATATCCTTTTCCAAGGATAGAGTATCTATTTGATTAGATGTGTAATGCATCATTCTATTCCAAGATTGAATTAAGATCAGGTTACCATCAAGTGATAATTAAAGACAAAGACATACACAAAAATAATTTTAGGACAAGATATGACCATTATGAGTTCACAATTTTAACATTTGGACCACAAATTCACCTAATGCATTCATGAATTTGATGAATAATATTTTCCAAGAATATTTAGACAAGTTTTTTCTTTTTTTCTTGGATGAAATTTTGATCTATTCCAAAATCATTGAATATCATAATGAGCACATAAGAATAATGTTGGACATACTTAGAAAAAGTAAATTGTATGGAAAAATTTATAAGTGTTCCTTTTATCAAAATGAGGTACAATATCTTAGTGTAGGATATTCATTTTTCTTGTATTATTTTATTTACTCGGAGCTTTCCTACACTCATGGTATATTATTGCTTAGGTGTACCACCTATGTTGAGTTATCTTACCAGTTGTGTTGAGTTATCTTACTAGTTATGTAGATTTGACTCTACTTCTAGTATCGGTTAGTGAGAGTTATTCTCCTTTGATCTAGGAGGTGGTTTCTCATTCATCACATATATGTGCATGACTTGTATCAGTACATCCTATAAAGCATATTGAAAATTGAGTTGATTTGGAGCTATTATTTCCTTACGAGTTCTTGATCATATTGCATCTTATTGTTAGTTATTTTGATTCCTACAATTAATCTTGCATTTTTTTTCATCAGATATCTATAAACTCTAATATGGTATCAGAGGCGAGCTAGTATTGAGCTTGTTTTGTAATTACTCATGCATTTTTTGTTCACTAGAGATCCATAAACTCTAATATGGTATCAGAGATGAACTAATTTTGAGATTGTATGGTTATTATTCTATAAGTTAAATTTGATTTGAGGTCATTATTTACAATTATTTGGGTGTTTTTGGTGATGTTTTTTCTTGGTTTGTGGGTTTATAGCCTAGTTGCATGATTTTGCGGTTTACAGGCCCACATAGTGCATATATAGTTCTAGAGATTACTTTTTTGTAGGCCCTAAATCATTGATGCAGGATCCCTGGAAGATTATTTCCACATCTAGGAGTTTTCAATCCTGTGAAGGACATTTTTCACTTGTGGTAGTGCTTAAACATGAATGTTCATAATTGCAAAGGGTTTTTTTCCTGATCAAGAGGTATTTTCAGACCTGCAACAAAGTTTTCAACAACCCATACATTCATTGAAGATTCAACTTGAGTTATTATTTTAAGTCCCACTGTATAGTTTTTTGCGACAAGAATATTTGTGTTACTTTCATATCCATGGTAAAGATCTGTGGTTGTAGCCTGTGTATAGACAAAAAAAAATTCTTGGCATAACGACATCACTTGAATAGCCTTCGGCTATGTAGGGTGGCTAATGTCAGCCCTTGTAACCCCCTGGCATATTTTGCCAATCCTTCAGCTACACCTAACACATTCAAATTGAAGGGATTAATCTTGGATTCATCAAAACCCACCTCCTTCTTTTGCTAAAACTATATTTTAGTAAAAGTACATTTCATGTTTAGTGTAACTTCATTTAAAACAACACTTATTTACAAGAAATAATTATTGTAAAAAAATTTATTAGTAACTCGATATCGAGTGTCATTATTTGTAAAATTTAAATGTTATTCATTTCCCAAAGCGTTGAACCTATTTATTTTTAGAAACAAACTACTTTATAAAATGTTGTATTTTGGGGGGGTTCTTGTAAAACTCACTGGGGACTTCTAAAACAAACTAAATTATAAAGTGTCACATTTCGGGAGGATTTTTGTAATGGATGATGAAGAAGACAATGATTTCTTAGTTAATTTTCTAGAAATCTATTTGTAAGACCATATTATGGGGCCCGGTTTGGTAGGAGACCAAACCCCCCCACAATGACTTATTTGTTTCATTTCTTCTTTCTGCAATAAACACATTTAGTGCATGTGTTTCTCTTGAGAATAATTTTATACATGCATTGTAAATGGGTATCTAAAAAGGTGCATATTTCCAGAATCCATATTGAGGATCAATCTGTCTTTCTTGTAGCATTTGTGGATTCCCACAGTACTCTTTGAGCATTACATGTTCACTCAAATTCTCCATTCCTATGCAATGCCAACTTTGTCCTCTGTTTTTTGTGCCTACTTGGCTAACCCAATGGTTTTTAAAACAATATTGGACATATTTGTCTATACAAGTTCTATTTATTCGACGCTAATATTTGGAGAAAGTTCTACTTGTTGGAGATTCTTTATCAGTGCTTCATCAAATTTTGGATTCTTATCAGGTTTTATTATTTCTTCCCATTTCATATTTTTATGTACTTGGGTACGTAACATGAGCTTGTTGTCGAGACTCAATTATTCTATCCACATTATCATCTTCATCATCTTCGAGTAGGGATTTTTAGTTCTAACTTCTATTCTTGTCTCTCTTTTGGGGGGGGGGAGTTTTTTCCCACTGGGTTTTCTCCTTTTACTCTATCTTTATGATATATTTGCATTATAAATGGGTACCTCATCAAGCCTTGTCGGGACCCACTTTTTTTTTCACTACCCACCTAAATGTGCTTATAGGGGGTGTCAGTGTAGGATATTCATTTTCCTTGTATTTTTTTATTTACTTAGAGATTTCCTACACTCATGGGATATCTTTTCTTAGATGTACCAGTTATGGTGAGTTAGCTTACCAATTGTGTTAATTTATCTTACTAGTTGTGTGGAGTCAAATCTACTTCTAGTATTGGTTACTAAAATTTATTCCCCTATGATCTAAGAGGTGGTTACATATTCACCACATATATGTACATGACTTGCATCTATCTATCTTATGGAAAATATGGAGAATTGAGTTGATTTTGAGCCATTCTTGCCTTGTGAGTTCTTAATCATATTGCATCTTATTGTTATTTAATTTGATTGCTGCAATTACTCGTGCTTTTTTTTCCATAAGAGATCCATAAAATATAATACAATATTTTGGTCATATCATAAAAAAGAAGTAATATTTGTAGATCCATCAAAAATCAAGGCTATAACATAATGACCAGCTTGAAGGAATGTTTATCAAGTTAGAAGCTTCGTGGGGCTAGTTGGTTACTATAGAAAATTTGTAGAAGGATTTTCTAGATTTTCTGCTCCAATAACATCACTACAAAAAATGGATGATAAATTTTTTTGGTTTGAAAAATGTGAGAATGCATTTAATTTGCTAAAGGATAAATTAACTACAACACCTATTTTGAAGGTTCCAAACCCCAACAAAAGCTTCACCGTGGTAATATATGCCTCTGGTGAAGTTTTGGGTGGAATTATTCTAAAAAATGATGTGATTACATACGAGAGAAAAAAATTAAAGGTACATGAGCTAAACTATTCTCCCCATGATTTAGAGCTTGTTGTCATAGTGCACACACTTCAATTTTGGTGGAATTACCTACTGGGAAATCCCTTCAAACTAAAAACAGACCACTTGGGGCTGAATTATATCTTCATGTAGCCAAAATTAAATGCAAGAAAATGTAGGTGGTTTGAATTCTTATAACAGTATGATTTTTATATAAGTTACATAAAAGGAAAATAAAATAGAGTGACAAATGCACTAAGTCGTCGGAAGCATGTTTCCATAATTGTGACCCATAAAACCTAATTCAAATATGAGTTAAAGAAACAAATGTTAACAAAATCATACTATCTACATGTGAAGGTTGTGCTAGCAATAGATCCCAACGATATAGAGTATGAAGGATTCAAATTTTATAATTAGGGAATCTTGAAATATGAAGGTAGAGTCTATGTTCCTCGAGGAATGACTTAAGGATCAAATATGTGAAAGAATTTCATGATTCATCATAATATGGGAATCCTATAGTGATTAAAATTCTTGTTAATGTAAAACAAAAATATTTTTGGAAGGGAATGAAAAAGGACATGATAAAATACATCTCTCACTGTTTGGAATGTCAGTGTGTAAAAGTAGAGAGCCTAGATCATGTTGGTCTACTATATCTACACAACATTCTACACTTTAAATGGAAAGTTATTAGCATGGATTTTGTGCAAGGGTTTCTTATGTTAAAAAAAGATGCATGATTCTTGTTGTTGTCGAAAAGTTAACAAAAGTAGATAATTTTATTCCAAGAAATCTGAAAGATGATTATCCCATGCTTGCAAAATGATTTTTGAATTAAATTCTTAGATTACACAGAGTTCTAGAGTTAATAATTTTTCATAGATATCTAAGAATGACATCTAGATTTTGGTAAAATTTGAATTCATCCTTGGGAATGAAAGAAAATTTTGTTTCAACATACGATCTGGAACCATATGGTCAAACTAAACGATTTATTCAAGCTATGTAGGATACTCTTAGGATGTAATGCATGGATCAGTAGTAGAAGTGGGAAGAATATCTTCCATTGGTTGAATTTGTGTATAATAACACCTATCATACTTCGCTAAAATGACACCTTTTGAAGCGTTTTATGGGAGAAAGTGTAAAAATCCAATCAGTTGGGATAGTAAAAAAGATAGAGTATTAGTGGGCCTTGAGATGTTAATGGAAATGGAAAGGTAAGTGAAGCTCATTCGTGAGCCATTGAAAGAAGATGCTACTAGGTAGAAGAGCTATGTAGATTTGAAATTCATAAATAGAAAAATTGAACTTGGAGACAAGGTATTTGTAATGGTTAAACCCAAAAATATTTCAATAACATTTTGCAAGGATACTAAACTATCACTAAGTTATGTTTGACCTTTTAAAATTTTGAAAATCGTAAGTCTGGTAGCATAACGTTTGGTGTTTCCTCCCGCGTTGTCTAAAATGCATGATGTTTTCCATGTTTCCTTTCTTACAAAATATGTTTAAGACGTAACATGTGTACTTAATTAGAACTCTTTACAGGTTCAGGATTAAGATATTGTGGTAGTAGAACCTATCAGAGTTTTTGAAACTCACATATTGCACCTGATAAATAGATAAATTTATCAATGTAAGGTCCAATGGGACTAATTCTTAGAAGAAAGTGCAACCTAGGAGAATTTAGAGGAAATCAAAACAATGTTTCCTTATTTATTTTAGTCATTAAAAACTGATATTTATTAATTTATGAAGTTATACTTGATATTATTTTATAATTATGGGTGCTGAAATGATAAAATTATTTCATATTTCAGACTGTATTACGAAATTGGATGTTTTAAAGGTTGTTACATCTAATAAATTAACTGTGGATAAAATTAAAATTTTGAAAAAAAATTCAAGTTTGAATGAAAATGTTTGAATATTTCCTTAGTCGTATGATATAAATATGTGTATGGTTTATTGTGATTATTGTTAATGAGTAAAATCATCAGGAAGATGATTCATTAAGGGGGAAGTATGTCACATCTTGGAGTTTTGTTATGATTTCTCGCAATAATTGAGTTATGTTATGTAAAGTGGATTACAAAGGCCTAGAGATAGAAAGCATTACTCAGATGGGGCTGCAGCTGAACGTACGTGTGTATACCCTAAAAAAGGATATACATAATTATGTGTAGTTTTAAACCCAACCACGTAATGACACTTGTCTCCAAGCACTCGTAAAATACCTTACATTAATAACTTATTATTGTTTAATTGGTTGTATGAGTTTACTTTACATTATTGAGTGTGATGATTTTGATTCCTTGGTATATTTCTTGGATGTTGTACTTGTTATTTATATCCTAGATAATCGTGTTGCTAGAAATAATGATTTGAAAATATGATGAATCTATACATAGTTGTAATGCATTATTTTGTAAATTGGATATAACGATGATTGTTTAAAATATACTAACTTACTTTTGACAATATGATGATCATATTTCGTACAACGAAAATATGCTCTTCAATTTGGAAAAGGTAAAGCTTGGTATCATCAAGGTAAAAGTAAAAGTTGTATTAATGGTAGTTTTAACAGTAAGGAAAAGAAAATCCTTTATATTGCAAGAAAATTTTGATTTTTTTTAGATTCCTAAGTAAGAAAAGTACTAATTAACCCATGTCTTTGGTCACCTTTCTTTGCTTTCTGTTGCCACTTTTGGTCTTGCACCCTTACTTTCTCAGTCTACCTTTTTATACCTCAACATTTATCATCCTGGACACCAGCACCCAGCCAGGATGCCAGCGCCAGGTGCCCTCGTCCCCTCTGGGCACCCCTGACCTCAGTATACTTTGTTCACACTTTTTGGGTCCTTTCTAGCCATTTGAGCATCTTATCTTTTTGGTAGTCAGCCTTTTTGGGGTTAATTACAAAATTCAAGCAAGGGAATCATATAAATATAAAGTTATGTGATCATAATAAAGGACCAAGCACTAAGCATTAGCTATCACCACCTAAGGTTGCATCCATCAAGCATCTAAGAGCTCCATTGCATCCATCTAGCACCATCCAAGGGACACAAGGGCTGGTTATTCTGCATACACTTCATAGGAGGGAAGTTCATTCTATTCCATGCACACATCTATTACATTTCTTTACATCTAGCTTATTTGCTTGCTATCAAGTGTGACATGCACAAGAGCCACCTAGGGCATGATTCCACACACACACACAAAACTACATTGGGTCTGAGATGTAGTGTAATGCTCAGTCATAAGATCACCATTGTGACAGCTGAGGATAGTCTGACCCCTCATTCTGCATCTTTTTTTTTTAGGATTTGATGTCTCTTTGAGGGTTTTACAGGTCATTATTTCATTGCAGGTTTCCAATGACTTCGGCGATCATTGTGTGACCTCATAGTGACCAAAGGAGAACAACAATGAATACCTCATGACCACTCAGAGGAGGTTTTTTGAGCATTTCCGTAGACATAGGCACCCAGAAATAGGTCTAGGGCACCGCAGGCACCCCTATCCCTCTCCAGGTGCCCCAGTCTAGACAGATCATCAGCTCACACACTTTTCTGAGGCTTTGTGTGATGCTTCTCCCTCTCTGTTCATCTGGTTCAAGCACTTCGGCACAGTCTAGATCATTTGCGAACCAACTAAGGCTCATCTTACCCTTCTTTGCACTTAGGGTTTCATATTTTTTGCTTAGTTTTCTTGAGTTAATTTTTGTACTTAATTATTTATTCATTTACTGCTACAATAACAATCAGATTAGGCATATATTTCCATATTTAGCTTAATCATTTTGGTGAACCCGACCTTTGAATCCACCTTCTCTTTAGGGATCTTATACTCTTATCACAATGGCTCAATCTTATGGATAATTCATTGAATCCCACCTCAAAGACCTTAAGGATCATATCATTGAACATCTTTGCAGGACCTAGACTTGTTTTTATATGCTTCTCGTGAGGAAGCCACCAACCTTGCAGAGCTTAAAACTTCACCAATTTTTGACTATTCCCACCTCCATTACTACTCAACCACCTATTTCCACTCTTCCACCCATTTCTACATCCCTATTTCCATGTTCCTACTCCCACCAACCACTTCACTCCACCTCTTGTTTCTCACACATGAAAGTTTCTTCTTCTGGCACTCAAGATTTAGCCTCCCTTTATTAAGACCTTCAAGCACAAATCTATCAATTGCAACAGGCTACTTCTCGTGTGTCTCCATCTTTGGATTCCACTTTATTACTTCACACTCCATTCACACCCACCATTCCACATACTCACTTCCTCCTAACTTTGTCACCCCCAAGCTTCCCATTTTTAATGGGCATGGTGACCCACAAAAGCATCTTTGAGCATTCCATGTGGCATGTCTAGATTTTGTGGATGATCACATTCTTCTAGCTAAGCTCTTTCCTCACAGTCTCCATGATTATGTGATGTGTTGGTTCTATGACCTACCTATCCACTCGGTAACATCTTTCATGCATCTAGCCGATGCTTTTCTTACTCATTTTTCTATCAATATCAGCTCTAAGATCTCATATGCGCAACTTGCACAACTTAAACAAGGGTCTAATGAACATCTAGCAGATTATGTCTTATGATACAAAAACAACCTAGCTAAGATGTCTAATGTGCTTTGTTGACTCTGAGCTTCAAGACTTATTCATTCAAATTTTATTGCCACCTCTTCAGGAGAGCATTCTATTTGAGACATCTCCATCATTTGATCAACTATGTCACACTCTCAAGCTATGTGAAACTAAACTCTTATCTATAGGAAAGCTTAAGTATCAGGAGCAAGCTTCATCCTCTACGTGCTTTCAAAGTAAATCAACTTTTAAACCAACCATGAAACCTACTGAAGCTAAGGTCATTGTCAATGTTGTCTCTAACACCAAAGAACTCCAATGGAAACACCTAAGCATACATATACAAAGTTGACTATTGCTCCACATCTTATATTACAACAACTTCTTGAGAGAAATCTTATTACGCTTCCTCCTCCACTCAACTTGGATCCATCTCATCCTAAAGGTCAAAATTACAATGAGAACTTTTGATGTGACTATCATCAATGTGTCAGACATTCTACAGATAGGTGTTTCAAACTTCACACTATCATCCAAGATCTTATCGATAATAACAAACTCGAGCTTCCAGAGCCTACGGCCTCTGCACCAGTCAATGAAAATCATAAGCTCAAAATATTCAACAATCCTCTTCCAAAGCATGACAAGAAAGTGGCTGAATCCTCAGAAAATCATACATATCGCACAGTGCCTCCTCCTGCATTGGGGGCTCTTGATTTTCTAGTTTCTCATACTGACACATCCCCACCACTCATTACTTTTTCCAACTATGATTATCATGCTACATTTTCTTCTGATCACTTACACATTAGTGCTTATATTGGCTTGATTTATATCAATAACACTAAAGTTGATCCATCATGGCCCATCAATGCATGTTCCATTGCACTCCTTGTTGCTATTGGCTATCCACTATCACAAATTTCATATCCAATTCCCAACTCATATGGTGTTTCCAGCTTCCAGTCACTGTCAGTCCTCTCACCATGCTTGTGCCTTTTCTTGTGGCACCATCACTCGAAGGGTGTGACATGCTCTTAGGTATCCTAGCTCCACAAAACTCAGGCTATTATCTCCATGAATCATTTATGCCTAAAGTTCATTCACAACATGCAAGTCATCTCTATCAATGGTGTTCCACCATCTATGCCATGGTTGTAACCTCCTCTTGAGGTTTCCATTGCATTAGATAGAGCACCTAGGTCCCTGTGGCCTCTCAAAACTAAAGCACAATCTGCTCCTAGCTCACCTGTTCACACTTGGCCTACATGGTCTCATCGGTCTACTAGTCTAACACATCAGTCTAGGTCCACTATTCGCACCAATCCTTAACATCGGTGTACTTCACCACCTCATTCTCCTACGCATAGGCATCCATCACCTCCACATTTAGTCATGCATTGGTGTTCATCACCTACCAGCTCTCCTACACATAGGTGTCCACCATCTTTGCATTCTTGTGCACATGGTGTCCATCACCTCCATTTTTTTTACACATACCCCACATTATACTCATTGGTCTCATGCATATAGGCTTCATTCACTAATTCACCTACACATGCATCTATCTCATATACCACCACTCTTAGAGCATGATCACACCTTCATCTCCACAAGCATCAGGTAGAGGACCCTCATATTTTACTTTCATCAGATAGCTCATTCATCATCACACACTTGGGGGGCATCACTTATTCCCCCCCCTCTAACATGACAACACATCTTATATTCCCATCATTTCGCATCTATTATCTCACATACAACACACACATCTTGATACATTTGTATCATCATTTCCTGATGACATACTCTTGTGCTTTGGCTCACACTTGACTATTGAGGGCATATATACATGAACACACACTCACACACTACACACATACACTACACATTACACATCTACATACTTGACACATCACAACATTATACACATATCACACATACACATTAACATCTACACATCTCATCTACACACTACACACTTTTCACTTTTTCACACTCATTCACATCATTCATACACATTCTTTCTCACATCTACTTACATGTACTGCAGTTCATTTCATTACCCTATGACACACTATAGTTCCATGGTCCATACTTGACTGTTGAGGGTATACATCTCAAATGGACCTCACCACACTCACACGTTTCAATCTCATCACTCACACACTTACACTCTACACTTTATGCTTTGACGATCACATATTTTTAGTACACACATTCAAACCATTTCCTGATGATGCACTCTCGTTTATGGTTCATTCTTGACTACTGAGGGGGCATATATAAATGAACCTCATCACATGCATACACATCACTTAGGGGCACGTGGCTCCTATCATTCACACTACATTCCATTCCATCTCATCCACAACATACTGCATATCTTGGTTGCATTTACTCTTTATTACTTATGCTTTTACATGTACACTTTATTACACATGCTAGATAGATATCTTGTATGTCATTATCTTTATCATACACACATGTGTGTTCACTTCCTTTCTAGTTGTGATCACAGATTATACAGATCTATTACATGCAACATGGATGTTTGGCGCAGTACCTATTACCAGTCCCACAGTGGCTCCTGGGGGCATCCACTTTTGTACACTACAGGTGTTATTGTTTCATTTTTCATAGCACATTTATTATCGGATTATACATGTTTTGACATACTTTTTATCTTTCTAACATGCTAACGGGTGCTTCATGTGCAACATTTGTTATGCAGGTCTATTTGCTTCCATGGTTGTTTGTTACATTGCTTGTCATTGTTTTCTCTTTGTATGACATTGTTTGTGGGATTTTCCCTTTGTCTTGTGTGCACACTTGTCTTCTTTTGGCTTTAGTCAACCTTGATTGTCTTGTGCAACATCATGAGTGACGTCCCATGTTTGCAACCTTATTTTTTTGGTCTACATTTCTTCTTCTTGTCTTCTTGCATCTTAGCTTACACATTGTATTTAGCTCTACTACATTTTGTCATTCTACATGTGTGCATTTTCTTGTACTAACACTTATCTCCTAGCCACTTTGTTTTGTGTGCCTTGGTTTCTACCAAGCACATTCCCTTCCCCTGCAGGGCACAATTTCAACACAACGGTCGGTCCTCCTTTGGGCCGCATACTCCTTCAACGATGTCGCATGCACCCCAAATGAGGGGGGCATCATTTGGGTGAATCAGTCACCCCATACAACATCATACAGTCACAGTTCAACACAACACAATACTGGTACAACACAGTAGTCAGTATCAGACAGGGCTCAGAATCAGACTTGGGTCCTTAGCACAACACAGACACTAGCCCAGACCATGAGAGTAGCACCTGGGTGCCCTTGACCCTTCCTGGATGTCTATGACCAAGGGGAAGTTACACAACATTTGGTAGTTCAACACAGTCTACAGAACTCCACACAATGGCTTTTACAGGGCACACAGTCCTTAGCACTCGACATGCATGCACTACACAACACTTTTTACTTTCACGTTGGATCAAATTGTTCAAATTGTTCAAATTTTACACACCATCTGCAGTGGTGTTCTACATTATGGGAAGTAGTTAAAGGTTGGAGGATAACACCAGAATTTTCTCCCTACACTTCTTCCATGACTTGGTGTGAGATCGCCCCAAAAACTTGCGGCCGACGCAACTGGCGTGAGATCACCCAAAAAAATCATTCTTCTACAACATCTTCAGGATCCTTTCTACACCCTTTTACTCATCATGGATCAGGTGCACATGTTCCTTTTTCATTTTCATATTTTACATATTTTCTTTACATACTTTTTACACATTTTGATCATATACATGTGTATTTGACTACTTGTTCATTCTTCTCTTTTGTAGGTCCATCCTTATGGGAAGTGGTAGTCACATCACAACATCAACAACAACAATCACATCAACATCGACATCAACAACAGGCACATCGTGACATCTACACATGTTTTCACCCTAGGGTCATTTTCATCATCACTTTTTGCACTTTTTCCTCCTTAGCATCCATGCTTCACATTTTTTATCACTCCACACTTTGTCTTGTCCCTCGACATGCTCTCATCATCGATCTACATGGTTATCAGGTACACATCTCTTATCTACTTTATGTTATCGATATTTTTCTCAACAACATAAAGTGGGGGAAAATGTAGACACAAAATCATGCACTTTGGGTATCTATTTAGTCCTGATTGCATACTATTATTCATATGATTCATAAGTAAGAAAATTACTAATTAACCCATGTCTTTGGCCACCTTTCTTTTGTTTCTGTTGCCACTTTTGGTCTTGCACCCTTACTTTCTCAGTCTTCCTTTTTATACCTCGACATTTATCATCTTGTACACTAGTGCCCAACCAGGATGCCAGTGCCAGGTGCCCTCATCCCCTCTGGGTGCCCCTGACCTCAGTATACTTTGTTCACACTTTTTGGGTCCTTTCTAGCCATTTGAGCATCTTATATTTTTATTAGTCATACCTTTTCAGGGTTAATTATGAAATTCAAGCAAGGGAATCATATAAATATAAAGTTATGTGATCATAATAAAGGACCAAGCACTAAGCATTAGCTATCACCACCTAAGGTTGCATCCATCAAGCATCTAAGAGCTCCATTACATCCATCTAGCACCATCCAAGGGACACAAGGGCTGGTTATTCTGCATACACTTCATAGGAGGGAAGTTCATTCTATTCCATGCACACATCTATTACATTTCTTTACATCTAGCTACTTTCTCGCTATCAAGTGTGACATGCACAAGAGCCACCTAGGGCACAATTCCACACACACACACATAGAACTACATTGGGTCTGAGATGTAGTGCAACACGCTAAGTCGTAAGATCACCATTGTGACATCTGAAGACAATCTTACCCCTCATTCTGCATCTTTTATTTTTTAGGATTTGATGTCTCTTTGAGGGTTTTACAGGTCATTATTTCATTGTAGGTTTCTAGTGAATTCAAAGATCATTGTGTGACCTCATAACAACCAAAGGAAAACAACAATGAATACCTCGTAACCACTCAGAGGAGGTTTTTTGAGCATTTCCATAGACATAGGCACCTAGAAATAGGTCTAGGGCACCCGTAGGCACCCCTATCCCTCTCTAGGCACCCCAGTCCAGGAAGATCATCAACTCACACACTTTTTAGAGCCTATGTGTGATGTTTCTCCCTCTTTGTTCATCCAGTCATCACTTTGGCACAGTCCAGGAATAATTTGTGAAACTAACTAAGGCATTTTTACCCTTCTTTGCACTAGGGTTTCATATGTTTTGGCTTAGCTTGCTTGGGTTAATTTTTGTACTTAATTATTTATTCATTTACTACTACAATAGCAATCAGATTAGGCATATATTTCCATATTTAGCTATGGACAAAGATTGATTGGCTCACATGTTATCCATTAAGTGGATTTGTTAATACTTTATTCTATTTGTAAGTGAGGTTGGAAGGTAAAATTGTTTGGTTTATTATTAAAAAGTTGGTATTATGGTCTTTGACTATATACCATTGATTTCTTATTTTTATTTTGGTAACTATATGGTCTTCGACCATATTTTGTCTTTTGATCATTTCGTAGTTGAGTTGGTCTTCGACCAAACCCATAAGTCATTGATGTTTAATTATTTAGTTGGTCGATATTTGATCCATGAGACTAAGGTTTAATTATTTTTAATTGATTTTGAACATTCATAAAAATCTCTAGCTAGTTTTGGAGGGAACTGGAGATGGAAGGTTCATTTATGGAATTGGCCACTACATGGAACCTTCTGAATGAAATTGCATTTAATTGTCTCAAGATACTCGAAGCTTCCTCTAGAAGCTACCATGCATGCTTTGTAATTCTATTTTTATTTTATTGAAACTTCAAGCTCTTTCCTTTGACCTCTCAAGCTCCATTTTTATATTTAATTTACATGGGAGTTTAGAGCTATTTTTGGTTAGTATTATTTGTGGAATATTTATGGAAACTTAGCAGTATTTAAGGGACTATTTAGCATGGTTTATGGGATTGTTATTTTTCAAATCTGGGTCATTATCCTTGGGTGTTGTTGAGAGAAAAATGTATGGGAAATTCTTTGCTAGGACTGATTGAAAATTTCAAAATAAGTTGGAAGAAATTTGCAGAAGGTTAGGCATGGATTTACTTCCCTCTTTTGTTATTTCATTCCTAAATGATTAAACGAATTCTGGGTGATTATTTGATGTTTAAATGTATGTTTGTGATACAAATATTTAGATTTTGAATTAGGTTTTATTATCCTACTGGGGTGCTTGATTATATGCTAGTTGAAGTTATATTATTATGAGTTTCCTCTGTTTGGAATTTATGATGATTATTTTGTTTTTAATTGCATGTTCGTAAATAAATTTGATTTGGGTATTTTGAATAAATTCTTATTTAGATATTTAGTATATGACCATTGTTTCTTGTATAAATGGATGTGATTTTTTCACCCATATCTTCAAAACTTGATAAGGGAATTTTATACCTTGTCAAAGTCATACCTAGGATTGAGAGGATGATTGCTTAGAATGAATTATTTGATTCAAAATAGGTTTTTCTGATTTTACATCATGGGTATTATGTATTCCTTATTATTTTTGTTTTTCTATAAATTACCATATATGTCATGCCTATATAGATTCATTATTTCCTTTTTAAAAGGGACTTGTGTGAGGATAGTCAAAATAGGGTTTTCTATTCCAATCCTATAGTTATATTTTTTTAATCAGGTGAATAACTTATGTTAGAAAGTATGAGCTTAAGTTTAGTTGGATGGATCTAACTGTTACAACCCTTCATTTATGAATTCGAGCTGAGTATTTTACTTCTTCATCCTTTTTTCCTTGAAAGGAGATCATGACTGGATTACTTGATGATATTTGCTACAAATAAATGACCTTGGGTCACACAAAATTATTGTGTAGGAATAATGAACTAACTAGTCACTTAACAATGACCCAGATAACTGTATCCTCTAAACAAGAACTTTGTTTAATGTTAGATTTGGGATTTCTTACTCATAGAATAAGAATGTCACATTAGGATTATTATATGATTGATTATTGCAATTCCTTGGGTTAACCATTGTCTCTGGTATGAAGTAGTTTGGGTAATCATACATGGTGATAGAAATATATTAATTAACAATTTGGTCAAAGTGTTGAATACATTGTTACTGTGGTTGTGAAAAATATATTCTTTGAAAGATGCTACTTATTGTTTTTATGAGAAGGATATTTGGTTAATCTCCTATTATGAGATAAACTTTGGATTGTGCAATATGTTATGAATAATTTTGAAAAATTGATCACAATGTAAATTATAGATAACTGTGATTTAAAGTATTGTAAATTAAAGTGGAGGAGTCAATAAAAATTGTTTATCAGGTATTTTTATTTAACTTAAGTTCTTATTTAGAAATTAAGTCTTGCTTCTCTTTTCTAAATTTTAAATGACAAATCCTAAATTACATGTTAGTTAACTGTAATTTTGGGTCTAAGTTCATAACTTAGTTGTTTGGGTAAAAATAAATTTGTTATTGATTAATGTGATTTGAGTTTCAAATAAAGTCAATATGATAATGACTTATTGGTATTTCTATGTTGATGTTGATATAGCAAGTTGTTTTGGTTATATTATAGATCACTTTGTTTTACATGAAAATGATACTTGATTTACTTTCATTAAATCAAACATGAGATGTTCAATTATTTCATAATGAAACAATTAGAAAAAAAGCCGTTAATCCATGTCAGTTCTATGAACTGACCATGTATATCATTATTTTTATCTTACAAATAAGAGGATGGATTAGTTATTACGAGGCTTTGGTCTAATTATTACATGCTTCGTCATGCAATACAATTGTTTATTTGATTATAAACATTGAAATAGTGAACATACAAATTTGGATTATGTATTTATTGTTAAGTGAAATATGATTTTCACGAAGTTGTAAATAACAGTTGGCCAATTGTATTAATTATGAAATTATTGTAATAATTTTTTATAAGGAATTATCCTTAATGAGTTCATTAAATACTTTTATTGTTTTACTATTCTTATGAGTTGTAATAAATTATATTTAATTGTATTTGAATATATTTTATGAATATTGTACTTGAATAAATAATTGTACTTTACAATGGTAATTAATATGTGCTATTAAATGGACAATTATTACAATTATATAAAATGACATTAGCAATTAAATGTTTAATCAAATGATTTAAATGATTAACATTGTTATGGACAACAACGTAGAGTTATGAAATAATGATGTTTTCTTAGACTGGATTGTAAAGAGATTGATTGAAATAATTAGGTTATTATTTAATACAGCTTAAAAAATACATGGATAACTAGTTGTACCTTTACGATAATCACATGTTTGACATAATGATGTCAAAGTACAAAAGTACAATACCTTAAATAAGGTATTATTATGAGATGTGATTTATACATTTCTAATTATCGTTGATATTAAAACTTCATTCAAATGTTTAAAATGAGACTATAACTCTTTCTAAAAGAGATACTTAACGAAATATTGTTAATTTAGAAGGAATTACGATCATTATTTAAATCAGGATTTAATCGATTATCTAATCGTAATGAAATGTTTAAACTAAACATAGTACTAATAATGAAAGTTGTAAATGGACACTATGAGATTAAGACACTTTGTTGATGGTAACTAGTAAGTTACTATGGACCTTGTTGATAAACATATAACTTGACTTAGTCTCTAAAGAAAATAATTATTCCTTAGATTATCATAGGGTATTACAGTAATCATGAACTCTAAGTCATGCTTATCGGATTGATTGATAATCTAATCATACCATCTTAGGATGACTAGATGGTAAGGGTAATAATTACTTCATGATGAGATTCATTAAGTAATCTTATCTTTCCCATATGGGATCCTATGTTGGACTGTTAATGTACTCTCAAGTTGAGAAGGCAATACCTAGATTCTAGGCCTTCTTAATACGATGAACTTAAAATTATTTAATTAACAAGATGTGATCCAGTATAACTATGTAGTAATGAATTTTTCAGTGATGGGAAAAGTTTCATTTGACTTATGTGAATTCATGAAAATAAGCATGCAAATCATAT
This sequence comes from Taxus chinensis, assembly GCA_019776745.2. Lineage (NCBI taxonomy): Eukaryota > Viridiplantae > Streptophyta > Pinopsida > Cupressales > Taxaceae > Taxus > Taxus chinensis. The sequence goes on from JAHRHJ020000184.1 coordinate 32,125, forward strand.
CTTGAAATATTTTTCCTAAGTAGTGTACTAGATGAATACACTGTCAATGCACCGAGTTCCAAGACAATGATGTGAGATGTCAGTTGGAACCCAATTAACTAATTTTTAGGTAGACACTATGGAACTGAATCAGTTCTCAAACCGAAATGGATAGGTTTACCAATTACATACATTATATGAAAATTCAGATAGATTGATGATAAAGGGGATCAGATAGATCTAATTGACCTTTACAACTGCACATGGTTAATGATGTTATCAAATGGATTGTAAACTATATTTCTTGAAGACATGAACTAGTGTTAAGGGGTTTGTTTTAAAAGAAAAATATTTTCCCTTAATTTGGAGTGATTATAACATGGGTTTCACAAAGATTGATTCTTATTATTCTAATGAGGATGTTATTAACCCTCCATCAAAGCCCATTCATATGGATAAATTACTTATATATGTTATTGTTTAGTCAATAAAAAGTATTGATACTATACCTTTAGTGTCACCACTTGATCTAACATTGAGCTCACCATATCCCTCTATGACTAAGGTTCTTATTAATCAATTTAAATTTGTACTCTCCTCCACTACCTCTTAAGGATCCTAAATTTCCTTGATTAGTTAATGATGACCAACAAGATGGCCACATCATATATTTATCTTATACCAATGATGATATTATAGAACTTATTAATGAGAGTTTTTACAAACTAAATCTTAATCATGTGGATAGGGATGAGTCTATGTTTTATTTCTTTTTTTCTCTACTATCCTTAGTCATTACCATCATAAATCCTCTATGAAAGATACTAAAATACCCCTCTTATAAAGAAAAATATCTATATAATAATTAATAACTATTCATATACATGCAACCTTAATCACCCTAAAACTTTATAATGCCTTTATTCCATTTGATGATAGTTGTGTAGATCATAATACACCCATAGCTGCTAGAGATGGAATTATATTGCACACTATTAATGCATTTGATCATATACCTCCTTTGAGATATAATATTATAAGTGGAAATTTATACATGCCTTGAGACTTATATCTATAGTATTTGATGATAAGTTATTAACATTACCTTCTATGTGTCATCATTCCACTAAGAATCTCTCTCAATATATTAGAAATCCCTTTTTTTATTATCACCTTATATCTACACATGATGTTGATCATTGCCAAGAATTGGTATAATACACTCAAAATCTTGAAAATAAATATGTAATTAAAACCATTAAGGATCATTTAGAAATTCCTTAATTACTCGTTAAGAGGTTGTGTCGTGTTTCAAAAAAAATGCTCCCATATTTTCCTATAGTTACATTTTACACAAATCCCAAGTATTGAGAATACATCCCAATTGATCAAAATGAGCTAAAAAACACATTTAACATTGAAGCATTATAAGAATTTGCTTATAATTTATCAAACATTACATATGAATCTTGATTACTTCAATATAATGGTTATATTGGTATCTTTATTACTCATGGTGTGCACATGATACAAATGACATTATGGGTAACTAAACATGACCAGATAGATAAAATTTATTTATAATCAATAGTGTTCCAAAATATATAGGCAGATCTTAATATATATCAATAATATATTTATTTCCCCCATGATGACACACTTATCTCCATTTAATGTAACTCTTATTTTATGCTCCCATAGAACCTAATATAATAACACACTCTTTAAACCACAAGGCACCCCTATTATTGATGAAGATTACATTACTACCATATTTTTCCTTCAATAGGTTTGTCACCTTTATACACATTACCTTCAACATATGTATCACTTATTTGAACCCAAACCGGCTTCACTCCATCTCAATGAATATTTTTTGGATTACTCATTTACCTTATCACTATTATACAAAACTAAAATATAAAAACATTCAAATAATTCAAATAATAAAAAAAATTCAAATATTTTTAAAAATAAAAAATTAGGACCTACATTGGACTTTATTTTCTATATTTTCAATTTACATGTTTTGTTTGTCACATATTTTTATGGATAACATATGTTCTATATACTTTTTACGCAAGGTACTCACACGGCATCTTGATATTGATGTGAGACACCTAGAAGATTATATATAATGAAGGTATTAGCATAAGTATATCTTAGTAACCTTGATAATCTAAGGGATTATCTTACACTATTTAGGTTATTTTATTTCAATATAGTTACATTTACATCCTCATTATGGTCAATTTCCTATATTTTGGATTATGAAATTTTTAAGAAAAATATGGCTAACACATGTATCTTATGTAGTGTTATCTTATCTTTATATATGCACCAAAAGGATACTATCTTCTATTATATTCACTTATATGTGTGATTGTATGCTTTATTTCATGTATGTGGCATATGGCATTTGTTATGATTGTATTCACAACACATTTATGTCCCTTGTTTGTGTCTTGTACAACATATTCATTATGCTTTTTTTTGTGTAAGTGTGACAATTTTTTTCCCTTTTTTCACCCTCTTGGGAATTCTGTATGAATAACATATGTGACATTTATTGTGTACTTTTATGCTTGATTAAATTTACACTTGTTTTTATTTATACATGATTTCCTTTGTTTATGTTTTTATTCTTATTGTACACCTTTATGTTTCATTTTTTGTATCATACAAAAACTTACCAGAATAGTATTCCAATGGTGGCTACCTACAATAACCATCCATGTGATCCATTATTTAATAATAGAAGCATGTAATATGGATACACATCACTTTATATTGAGATAATCATTCTATTTACACATCTCAATCACCTCAAAAAAGGGGCAATTCATTGGGATTTATCACAAAATATCCAGCATAGAAAAAAATTAGAGTCCAGGAACAAAATGACATAAGGTATAAATAATTAAAGACACAATTTAGAGTTCAGGAAGATAATGACACAAGGTGTAGCTAATCAAATATAAAATTGGATAGACGACATGAATTAATTTTACATGGGTACATAACTATCCACCAAGGATGAAACCAACAAAAATTATAGTCTAGGATGGATGTTTTCATTCTAGGGAATATTTTCAACATATTAAAATTAATTGAAGTTCTCATTTATAGTTATAGGATTCTAATACAAGTTCATGAATATATTACATGTAGTTTAGATTATGGTCTATTTCATTTTGGTATATAATCTGGGGGGTTTGAGTAGTTAATTAATTTTCAGTATTGCATGACTCAAGTGTAGTTTCAATATAAGGTATTGAGCATTAACCTTTATATCCTTTTCATATATTAAACATTTAGCATTTGAGACTCATAAGACATCACATGTATATGGCATGGGAGAACTCATTCCATTTTGAATTTTGGTTATTTTTCACTTGGACCTATATCTATTTGCAGTGATGTGGTCCATACAATTATAATAATATCAATGTGACTAGGAAACCTTGTGGAAACATTCTTCTCAATTTATTTTAGAAAGATCATGGTGACTAGACAATTTTGTGGTAACCTTATTTCTTTTAATATTATTTAGAAAAAATACCTATGAAACCTTTTGGAGGTGGATCAAGTGGAACTCAATTCATTTTTTGATTTGATATCTCCTTAAGAAAACTTGGGAACTAATCACCCCAAATATTATAACATCTCAATTAAAATATAAATCTCTAAGTGTAAAAAAATTGGAAGTTTCTCCCTTGGAAAAGAAAACATATGTATTCCTTCCATGATTTTGTCTCTTTACCTTACTACTTAAAAGGTTAATTTTTAACGTCATAAATATATTTTCAAAATTGATTTACATTTTAATTCTTTCATGGGCATTTAATACACTTTATATGGAAAATTTTATCATAGAACAATCCCAAACTCGTGGCATCACAAAATCTGAGTAAAAATAAATTAAAACTATACATTCAAGTATCTTTTCCTTTAAGGATGTAATCTTCATTTGATACTTAAGGGCGGAATGTTGACACCTAAATTTGCAAATGATCATATTGGATTTACACCTAAAGCACGACTTGCGAAAATTTCAATCCATGGTGACTAATCGTTATCTCTCTTCCATGAATATCTTATCTACTCACACTAATCATTATCTTTCAAAAATATGTGTAATAATCCACAACAATATAGTATTTTTTCAGTGTCTCTAATGCAAGAGCATCCTCCCTGATATGTAAATAGGGTTGATTAGCATCATATTTTTGCTTGAAATCTTATTTGTAGGTTTATGAGGTCCTATGAAGTCATCTAGAGTGGTCTATATGTGTGAAGCCCTTTACAAGTTCAAATTTCACACCTTCCCTCCAATACTGTGACTTTGAATTTTAAAGGCTATTTAGAGCACAAGTCAGAGTTGTAAGGTGTCATGTAGGTCTTTAAGGGTTTTACTCATGGAATAATACATATAGGGGGGTCTATAGGTCATGGTGAGTGTGTTGAGAAGTCTAATTTTTGGATTCCTAATTAACCATAGTGTTTTCTTAAGGTTTATCCATAAGTCTAGGGAAGTTGAAGGGTCACAAGACCAAGGAAGTTGAAGATTCACAATTTATATGGAAAATATCTTGTAAGAAGGATAAATATATTTCTGTAATTGAGGAGTATCCATCATTCAAATGGTCAAGTTAAGCAATAAATTGGAGCTCTAACATATTGAAGGAAGAACTTGTAGTCACAGTTTTGATAGTGTAGATTTTTTGTTGAGTCTCAGGAATATGTGTAAGCATTGATACTCATTAAATTCCTCTGCAGTCATTTAAGGAAGGAATATATTTACTCTAGTAAGGATTTTTTATTCATTATTTATCAAACTAGTAGAGTGGTCCCTATTCATTGTTTTAAGTAAATTCTTAAGAGTGGGGAGTCTGAAGTAAGATTGCACCACAATACAATTCGTGCATTATGGACACTTTAGGATAGTGATGTAAATTCATACTGGAGGAGTGTAATTCTAAGAAAGTGAATTAAGAATCCACATAATATTTTATGCATGAATTTTAATATTTACTATTATTTCTTTAAGCCTTCCTTTTTATGCTGTAACAAAGCTCAAGTAAATAGAGGTTAAAAATCAAGGTGGGGTAAGTTAGGAGTGGAAATTTGAGGGATAGTGTGTGTTTTTCTAATAAATATTGTATTAATCCCTTTAAAATTAATGAAAATAAAATTCCCAAGTTATTGTGGTTATAATAATCTTCTTGTGCAGTTAAATGAGAGAATATGTACTTTCTTGCGGTTACAGTGAAGATAAAACATAGAACATTATAATTTTTTAAAAAACTCAAGTTATAAAGATTATTTATAGTTATTAAAGGAAATTAAATGGATTAGGAAGATTTTAATAGGTGTGATAATCCTTGTAAAGGTTATAGGTTTGATCAGGAATGATAAACAAGTAATAAATCTCGAAAAACTAGTTCTCGGGTCTGCATAGTCTTATACAGCCTGTAACTAGGGTTTTAGAGTACAAAATTGTCAAACTTGATTTTTAACCATTTAAAATTTCCCAAAGTTGGTAGAAATGATTGTGTTGAGGCCATGATCAAGATGCAAAAAAAATTAAGTTGAATCTCTTCATGGTTTGGGAGAAATTGATTTATTTAAAGTTGTATTTATTTATTTAAAGTTGTATTGAGTGAAATGTCTTGAATCTTTAAATATAGCTCAGATTCATAAAGGGATAATTGGAAGAACTAATTGGTCTAAGAAATTAAAAATGATTCACATGACTTCTTGGTAAATTAAGTAATCAGAATTAGAGAATTTACTACATCTATTATTTATAAATTCATGTATTAATGTATATTAATTAATTTTAATATAAAATTTTCTTAAAACCCTTACAACTTTAAATAAATAAGAATCACATCTTTATAATAAAATATTATTTATCTATTTAGGGTGTAATCATCACTCTCCTATCCAAGAACATATGTTAGTCATCATTCATACAAATAGAGCTAGGGGAACATCTTATATCATTCTAAAATAACATGTCACTCAGTCACATTAGAATAGTTCCATGATCTTCATGTTGTCTATAATAAACCCCCCTAGGCTATTTTAATGACTTGCAAATTTGATTTTGGACTTAGGAAAAAAATGTATTAAAAATTTGTAGAACACTGCATCTCAGTGTTGTGCAAAATTAGAGAGCTTAGTGTTCTATAGACTTTCCAAGTCCACAAAACAAAGGGGAAGAAGAAAATAGTGTTCTAAAAATTCACCATTTCCACAAAACAAAGGAAAATAAGGTTTATGTGTTAGGTGGATTTCAAGGTGGATTAAGGGCTGCAAAGCACATGGAATAATTTTATAGTGTTACGCGGAAAGGGAAAAAAAAAATCAAAGTGAGAAAAGTTCAAAGCCGTAAAACAAAGGATTATGTGTTTTATTTAATTCCTAAGGAAAAGTGTTATGTGGACTCTCCAAGTTCGTAGAATGAAGGAAAATACCCCCTTGGTGAAGGAAACAAAGTCTAACATGGCTAGAGGGTGGAGATCAAAATATGGTGTTTCGTGGGTTCTCCCAACTTGTGGAACAAGTGAACAGACCTTTAAAAGTGACTAATTTTAAAAGCTACAAAACACTATCCTAATGTTCTATAGGCTTCTTAATAATTACTTTTCCATGGATTTAAAAATCCACGGAACAAAGATAAATGGTCAAAAAGTTTAGATACCGCCAAATGAAGGAAATGAAATGTGGGTCTCATTTATGTGGAATGAAGGAAATGAAACGTGGGTCTAATTTTCGTGGAACAAAGGTTAAGCCTTCACGGAAGTGTAAAATATAGAATCCTCATAGTAAATAAATAGACTTGTGCATCATATGGGGAGGGTTTTATTCCATGAAACTCTTATAAATCCACATTACAAGGAAATTTACCATGAATTATTCAAAACACTATGGAATCTACAGAAAAAATGACTTTTCCCAGGTAGTCGAGTTTGGTTTTTTATGATTTTTTTTAGGCTCCGTTTCACATCTATTTAGATCCATTAGCAAATTCTTGGAGAGGCATTTCAAAATATGGAAGATTTACAAGGAATGATTGAGTATTTTAGAAAATCAAAGTTGTGGATTTTGGGGCACACCATTTTTAGCATTCAGAAGATGTCAATTTTGGTTATAAGATGCTCACTTTATCCTCCTCCATAGGACCCATTATATGCCTCAAAGGGAACATATTTTTTCATGCCTAACTGAAATGATGAAGAATGGTGATCTGTGTAACAATAATTGGAAATTTGGCAACCTTGTATTCCTCTATCTTCCAAAATCCATGGGCATCTATTGATGCACAAGTTGATGCTCATTCATAGAAAGTATTTGGATTTTAACTGTAAGGAGAAGACTCCCCCAAAAACATGAACCGTCATGAGATGAAGAGTTTACTTGCTAGAAGTTATTAAAAGGTTTTAGAAAGGTTTAGTATGTCAAGCATCTTCTCTGACATATTTTTATCCCCTCTCCTCTCCTCCCTTTTATAAAATATAATGTGTTTCTTCATCGAAAGGATCCTCTCTTTCTTGGTAATGTTACCATGTCAAAATTTTGACATAACCAAGGATTTACAGACCCATATCATGTATTTTTTTGCAATGCGTCTTACCCCCATTGATTGTATAAGCTTGTACATATTTACAACGATAATATATGTCAATTATGGATTGAATTTCCCCCTTTTGTGCATTATTATTTTCTTTCCTTTTGTTATTTCATTTGTGACATGTATCCAATATGTTTTACAAAGTTTAATGTCATTTATGTCAAATATAAAGGGTTTTTAGCTAATTTAGTTACAGAGTTGGAAATTTGCAAACATTTTCCCCTATAACCTTGTATTGGATCTTCTTTCTTCTCTAATAAGTTTAAGAGAGAGTGATCACCTTCTCTTCTTGTGTGAAAACTTCCCCCTTTAGCTTAGGATTTCATTTTATGCAATATCTCTAACTATGGTCCCTATGAATGACTAGTTTAGGCTTAGATAGTTGTGTTTCTATTTGTAGGAGTGATGTTATAATTAGGCTAGTTTGGTAGAGGAACCAACCTTATATGGAGGTTGATCTTAGTTTTTAATTCCCACATTGTTGATATCATCCAATGTTGTCCATAATTCTTGATCTTCCAAGATCAAATCCTAGGGTGCAATTCTAAGCTACAACACTTCATGATCTTACCGTATACCCACCTCCTTAAGTACACATGGAACAACTATATATGATCCTTAGCCCAACCATCATGGATCTGATATATCACTAACTCATATAACAACCTTTATAAACTCATAGTATTGGGTTCAATAACTCATGGGGAACCTACCCACCTATTAATATAACATTGATCATGTGTCTACTATTCTAGCTGTGTATTTGGTCTTAATACCAAGATGTGCTTATAATACAAGATTTGTAATAAAGTAACCAATCTAACATGATTCCCATTTTCTACTACACCTTCTTTATTATGATTAGATTATTGATCCTGTTTTATAGTTTATAATTAATGATATACTTCAACACATCATACCCAAAAATTTATATTTTGATTCTAGTTACATATTTCAGCATGATTATATATCCTTATTTACGAGGCATGGTGTGCTCAAACTTGATTCAAATGATCTAGTTATCATAGTTATATATGGTAATTTACTTTGGAAATTAGTGATTAAATGATGTTCATGATGATTTTTGTTTTTTATCTATATTTTTAATGTATGAAAACATGTGGTAAATATATTTTTGATTTATTTACTTATTTAAATGAAATTATATCATGTCTTAATTCATTGATTTTTTGGATATTTGGCCTTGATTTTTACATGCTCATTAATTTTGTTTTTTAGAAATTTTTAAATTATATTGGGAAGATATGATGTTTGTAATTGATTTTAGAGGAAAATTTCCTTAAGACATGATGAATATGTGTGTGTGTGTGTGTGTGTGTGTGTGTGTGTGTGTGTGTGTGTGTGTGTGTGTGTGTGTGTGTGTGTGTGTGTGTGTGTGTGTGTGTGTGTGTGTGTGTCTATATATATATATATATGTATGTATGTATGTATATGTATATGTATATGTATATGTATGTATGTATGTATGTATGTATGTATGTGTGTGTGTATGTATGTATCGTTTTATATATACTCCACACAATGATGGGGGAACAACTCCTTAGTGGTCCCAGCCTACATTAGGTCACCAATCTATGGGACTATGCATGTATAGTTAGCCTAGTGATGAGATTATAATCCCAAGTTATGGGAGTGGTCATGTTCCTTTGGATCCATGTGTTTTTTGCATATTTTGACACACTAGAATTATATTATATTTTATTTTATTTAGAAATGTTATTTTTGATTTAATTTTAATTCTCTTAATTTAATAATTTTGAATTTACCTTGTTGGCCTTTTTGGTGTGTTGAATTTTTTTTTTGGTTATAAGTAAAATTTTGATCTATAGATCATGTGTGTAGGTTAGGTAGTCCTATTTTACCATTTTGGCTTCCTTTTATGGTGAAAAATATCCTTCCTTAACCACCGTATTTTAATGATGTAAGATAATTTAGAGTTCTGAATACTTTTGGTGTGTATGGTTTTGAAATTTGTCTTATCAAATAAAATGGTGTTAATGTGAGTGGTTGAGTAGAGTGCATGAGTTGTATAAATCCATTCCAACCCATGTAATTTGTAAGAGGAGTTATTTTTTTGTTGAATGGGATTCAAGGGATACGGTCTTGGATATTCCATGTAAGATTATTCATTGTTTTTGTAAGAATGTGGTTGAGCATTTATGGGTGGTTGAGTATATAATGTGGCATACTCCTATTGGCTTTGGAATTCTAGTCCCTCTTCTTGTTGTTGGGGATTTTTGGAAAGGATAAGGGTTACACATTGTTTATATATGTTAGACCACAAGATATATGTATTATTTTATTGGTTAAGTTCCACATTGGGAACTAAAGTCTTCATTATCTATTCTTTATATTCTTTTGGTTACATATAAGAAAGATAGGTGAGTCATACAAAATAATATCAAAAAATCCATGTACAATAATATTAAAAGAAACCAAGTGTGATATTTATGAAGGAATAACATGAAAAGGTTGGAAAACATACAAGTTCTAGAAGTAATCATGGAGGATTTAGGATAAGGCATGAGGAAACTTCACACCTAAAAATAGAGCATGAAGGTACATAGGCATGTGTGTGAGGAAGCATGTACATACAAGAGAGGAAGTATCTCATTAGAAAGAGATGCGATGTAAATAGTAAAAATAAATTCAATTTGATTTACTTGCATGAATTTGGTGCATGAAAAAGAAGAACGAGTTAAAAATAGGTGACCTAAAGTAAGTACATGAGGGAGATAGAGAAATAATATGGATAAATATATCTAAGATACTTCTAGATAATTATCATGAAAAGTATAGAACAAGATTATACCAACATATGGTATAATCACTCCCTCAATGTAATAGTTAAGTGGTAGTTATGGAACCCAAGGGATAAGAATAGATTTTATTCAACTAGTGAAGGGAAAGTCCCCACTAGTATACGTCCCTTGTATGTTTCATTATAAGGGTAGGGATGTTATATAATTATTGTTATGTAATGTTTCAAGAAACCAATATAAATTATAATATGTCATGGAATAAATACATTCCCTGGGTATGAGTATGTTAACCAATGTGTGTTAATGTTTCTAATTTTTATCTACCCTAATTCTTATCGTAATGCTAAAACATGATTGGAACAAAATTATTTAACACCTTGGGTGATCATGCTAAGGATTCTACTTTGGAATAATAGGTCGACATAAGTGGTTAACATAACTATGTGTTCCAGTGTGGAAATAAGATCCACGCACACAAGGATGATTTGGTAGGTATAATTAGACCCATAACATTTTGGTTATGTTATCATGACCATCATGATTATGTAAAGATGATAAGGTGGACAAAATATGTTCAAATTCATGTAGGAAAAATGTCAACATATAGTAACACTCTATTGAAGATGCATTCATGCATAGACATCCTAGGCAAACTAATTATTTTCCCAACTGATCTCTAAGGAATTGGGTGGAAAAGAATCTATATGAAAAGTTATAGGAGACATTTTCAGTGAAATTCCTATTAAACTTTATGATTGGCTAACATCTTAATGTTTGGGAAAGAATAAAAATTTAGGGAAGAAGCATATTTGGACCCTAGAGTGCACAACATGACATAACTTCCAAATGTGTGTTATGGATTATTGGTGGAAAGGCACACTTCAGAATTACAACAATGAATATTCGATATATAATTTTTCTTTTGTAGATAAATCCCATTTTAACTTCTTATGAGAGTTGCATGGATCATATCTGAAGTATTTTTCCATGGAAATCAATAATTTTATGGTATAGATGGTTATTGAAATTTTCCATATGGATGGCCAAATAATTCGCATGCATGAGTGACACATAAGCATAGGAGAGGGATGGAGATAAATTATCCTACACCATGGATTATCTAGATGAGCGTGTGTTGAGAAAGATGCAATATGAAGAACAAATGTGTAAGGTGATAGAGGATGGGGAACTATTTTTTCAAGGGAATTCAACTTTAAAAATTGTTGGGGAAAACCAAATGATGAGTACATTATTTGGATTATTTATGTCATTCATATGATTGATAATTTTTCATTTACACATGATTCACTAGTGCATGGGGATGTTTTATATGGTTATATCTTAGTGAGTTTATTGAATTTTCCTTGTCTTTTTTCATGCAACCCATTAACCGTATAACTTCCTAGTAATTGCCTTTATGAGGGAAATGTGGTAAACGTGTGCAGGATAATAATGAGAATTTATTACTAGTTTTGGTGTGTATTCAAGGATTCCAAGTCTAAAGTCGGTATACATTCGTGGAGGGATTTTTCCATTAACAGGCCTATAAACATGGGTCTTGTTTCTAGCAATTTTTGTAGGATTTTATGAACCATAATTGAATAATGTTAGTGGCATAACTTGGTGCGGCATAACTTGGTGCGTATCATTTTGGCATGATATGTAACCAACTATGTCTATATATAGTGTTGAGAAGACAAAGTATGAAACTTAGAGGAAGGCACATAGAAGGTTCATGTATAGGAACATGGCACATTCAAAGGCGCTAAATAATAGGGAATTAAATGCGTGAAAAAGAAAAGGACAGATTCGGGACGTAGCCATTTTTTAGGAGTATGGGCTATTTTTGGAGATAGCGTGCAAAGCACACAAACTGGATAAAGATATATGCCACACACAGGTTATTTTTGGAAGCGCATCTACTAAGTGCTTTGCATGGGTTCAATTTAATAATATAATTATTAATGTCAGTTAACCAGAAGAGATCTATTATTAGCGCAATTGCATGTGTGTTTATTTATTTATATTAATGGCAAATAGTTTTGGAGGGACTATACCCAGTTACAAGAAAGGCTCAACAACTAGATCAAACATGAAAATAACATCAAAAGAGGATCAGAATTTGGATAATATATAAATTCCAACAGTAACCCAAACAGTAGCTACTAGGAAAAAGTAAAACAAGGAAAAAACTACAATTAAACAGCCAAAAAATAGCATTATGTCTGAAACAGAGAAACAAATCAAATGAAACCATCCAGACCAAGGGGATTTATTTCTTGAAGGCCCTATCAATCCTAGATTTTATAGTGTGCAAAGAAGTGAAAAGTGTTAGAGTGGTACTGTGTGTTGGATCTTTCACGGTAAAATTTGAGATAGCTTGATTTCTTTCCTTTTCAGTCCCTCAAATGGCTTCAGGGATCCCACTCAACATTGAAATGCTTCTAACATGTTGCTTCAAGGATTCTTTGCATGTGTTTTTATTATTGTAAAGGCACATGACTATTTTTTACATGCGACCTATTTTGGTAATTATGCAAGCAGTGAAGGGAAAGTCCACACCCTTATAAATATGTAGTGATCTGCATAGTATAGAGAGGACCGTATATGAGCTATTGTGAAGTTATGTTGTCAAACATGATGCGCGCATGAATCAATGGTGATACTGAATATTGTAAGAATATTCTGTGTATTTATTGTGTTTAATATAATGGATTGTATTGACTGATTCAAGGTGCTAAACATGAATATAACTAGATCTTGCATGGTAGAGTTAACTATGGCTATTACTTAAATCCATTACTCCTTAGATCTAGATCTAAAATATGTTATGTAGAATGTTTATACTATTTATGGATCTAAATGCATCAACTCTTCATCTTGCTAACATCCTACACAAACAACCCTAAAGAGGGGCCTGGTAACATTACGCGCTTCGGGTGAGCTCTCAGTCTAGGATGAGTGATGTGCCAGTGTGCCTAGGTTTTTCTGGTAAATTCTAGGCTACATCATTAGTTCTTTTGCTAGGATCTCTTTTTCAATTTTTTTAAGGATGGTTCGTGATGAGGACATACCAGTTAACCCTAGAAAGTGTTGAGGAGTGGATACAAGATCTAGAAGGAGAATATGCATGGAGGTTCAGCATCAAATATGAGTTTAACACATGTGCATGGCTGGAACAAAATTTGTATGAGAGATTCTTCACTATTTTTCTAATAGAACTGTACAAGTGGCTGGTTTATTATGTGTTTAAAAGGGATTAGAGGTATTGCGCACTTGTCTGAATGTAAGAAGAATATCAGACCCTTTATGATTTTGATCTGATTTGGACACACATTGTGGATACATGGTTTCATGGTGTTCTGAATAGTTATATTCTGGAGTACTCAATTTCCACTTATTCTTTCCTAGAGGTAGTGGAATTCAATTTTTTATTATATCCCAGGGGAACTTACTTGCAAGGCATTCCACTAGCGATCAAAATATTGATGGTGACCCTGAACTTGGAAAGCAAACTGATGGCTATCTAAACCCCACCACACATGAGGGAAATAGTAGGTTTGGTGAAAGATGATAGACCTAGTGGTAGAAAGGAAGAGAGAAGAAAGACAACTTAAGTATAATGAGGTGCACAAGAGGGAGATAGAGAAGAAATGAGATGTTGTAGAGTGAATTAAATTGAGGAGAAAGATGACTTGTGAAGAATTTGGAGCTCATGTAGAAGGCATGGAGCCAGAGCATCAGGAACTCTCCCATTTGGGAAATCATGACAGGGAACCCCACTCGGCCTCACATGGAAGCGTACTAATAGAGACAACCTGAGCCACAAGCGTGTCTCTGAATCTACCTGACAACCTAGCCCTTGAGCTTAGTTTTCCTATATATAGTATGACGAGTAGCCAACAAGATAATTTAGGCAATGAGAGAGCAAGAGTAAGTCACATAGAAATTACATCAATGGTAGGGAAAATATCTTTGTTGTTGTTTGGAGGTACCTTTATAGGTACATGATCTGTATGGAATCAAGCGCATAGAATTTTGGACTCACTTTTGGGAGTGGTAACACTACACAGACCATAGGGTTATAGTTTAGTACTATTTTTATGACACATGGAATCACATCTTTTGGTCTAATTCCATCTATAGGTGGTGGATAAGCAAGTATAAATGGTTCTAGTTTCGGTGGTTCTAGTGGTTCTGGAGGCAGAGGAAACACAAGAGATTCTGGATCAGGTGGGCAAGGTCTATACCAACCCTAGAATATTTACATGGAGATGTCTCTTGGTCCTCCAGAATATAGGGGCATAGAAGATGCTGCTAAACATGTGCACATGTGTGAAATAATGTGGTGCATGAAAGGAATCATGCCTTCTAAGTGCAGGGAAAGTCAATTTACCATTATGTTACAAGGACATGCACACAACTGGTACATAAATTTTGACCCTGATCAGACTTGTGTAGACTATGTAGAATTAAAAGATGCTTTCCTTAAAGAGTTTCAAATCCTTGAGTTCAAGTATAAGAGTATAAATGTGCTCAAGGATACTAAGAAAGGCACTACTGAGAGTGTCAGGGAGTATGATGCCCATTTTAAAATGATTTTATCTAAGATTTATTATGATATTCACGCAAGCCAACATGCACAATGGTTTGTTGGAGGTCTAATCACACCTTTTAGAAGGGCTTTTTCACATAATGCATGCACTAAATCCGTGTGAAGCACTTGAAGTAGCTTTACATGATGAGGCAGTCAAAAGTATAGACACTAGAGTCATCTCATTCTTGGAAGCACAAATTGCATCTATGGCAAAGCTATTGGAGAAACTAAGTAAAATCAACACTTGAGATGTACACATGGATTTGGTGTATATATTATGAGGTATAAGGGCACACCAAGGATAGTTGTCCCCATAGATTAGTATGTTCATTATTACTGGATTGTGAGATATATCATTTAAACCATGATGCTAGCCACTACCCATTATCGCAACATGTAATAAGGAATAATGTCTCTTTCTATTGTAAGATTTTTTAGTTCACAAATCACGATATAGGATACTATATATTGATTGGTCAGATCCATGATGCTATAGATATCAGTGTACGACAGACATGAGTATCAGATAACTCTAAAGGAAAGAATGAGCATCAGGATCAGGATCACAATCAAGTGCACTATGATTGGAATGAAGGGAATTTTGAATGAGTTCATGGCATAGGTCGAGGATACTATGGTGGATTTAGAGGTCGAGGCCGTGGGGTGGAAAAGGCAAGTTTCCTCATGGAACATGATATACATGCAGATCTCTTGACCACTACAGGTGTGAATGTCCTCAAAATATTACATGTTCTTTATGTGGAAAGAATCATAGGTATGAGGAATTCCCATAATTATATGATCATCTTAGTAAGAAACATAAATAAGAAAATAAAGGTGCAAGGATGGTTAGGATACAACGCGCTACAGAAAATTAGTGGATGTCCAAGTTGGAACAAAAAAATTGAGGTATTTCTTGAAAAGAGCACTACTCGCACTAAAGTGGCGCATGCTAAAGAAGTGTTACAACAGAATCCTACCATCAGTAAGGAGGAGGTTCTACGTGCACTATACCCAGATCCTATCCATCAAAAGGAGGTTTATCAGGAAACCATGGAGGTACTCAGAAATCTTTAGGGTGAAATACAATGTTTAAAAAAGAAATCACCAAAGATAGAGCAAAAGAAAGTAGCAGATATGGTCTAATATGATATTGTTGGCTTGAAGGAGGGTGTGTAAAATGTTGTTCTAGGAGAATATCATTCCATTATTAGGGAATTGGTTAAAGGGAAACACTTCGTGCACAAGTATTGAGACTAGAAGATAACTCCTACATGTAAATATTCCCCCCATAGCTTAGACTACGACAAGGAAATCACTTTGAATTTTTTTGTGGATGGATGGATTTTGAGCAATATATTGTTGATATAGGTGCGAAAGTCAATGTGCTTACTTTATATGCATGGGTAAGATGGTGAGACCTTCATTGCAGTCATCTTCTAATGTGTTGTTTATGGCTAATTGAACAAAGGCCACCCCTATTGGAGTTCTAAAAGATGCATTCATTACTATACAAGGGGAAAATATCACAAGGGACTTTAAGATTTTGGCTGTTGTAGAAGCAGAAAAATTCCCATCTCTACTTAGGTGCCCTTGGTGTTATGTAAATAATGATCAAAACAAGGGAATGTTGATCTTTGGTTCAACAAGGGTTATATCAAATTTGTAAACAAGGAGGAAAGATTTATTATCCCTTTAATACATGGGAAATCTACGCCCTATGTTGAGCCTTTTAGTGAGGATGATCTTAATAGGATTTATGTACGCACCATCTGGGACCTAGAAGTGCTCAAGCCATCCAAAGAAGGAATTCTTAAGTGGGAAGATGCACAGTCTATTAGTGATACTACAAGTGTAGCTTGTGATAATTGGGCTCATGGTACTTATGATTTGGTAGGCCATGGAGTAAGAAGCACATTTGCATGGAATAGTAGACCTTGTTGTATCAAGAGAATAGGTAACAACTCGATACCTTGATACACTGGAGAAGGATATCCTATGGTATTTTTATACACGCCATGGAGGAATAGTGGATAGACATTTTGGAGAGACAAAATATGATAGCATATACCCTACGCGGAACAGCAGTGCACTATTGGGTGGTTCATAGGGATAATCTTGTAGGATGGAATGAAATTGGGATTGCTCTTTCTACTCGATTTTCCAAGAGCAATGAACCTAATCAAATATTTACTTATCATGGTAATTAACCTGTTCAGCACCACATTCTGCAATGTGAGAGAATCTGGACAGAGGGGCGAGAAACTTTACCACCTTCACTCTAGGTGCACAAATTTTATTCCACTTTACAAATCTGTCCACGTGCTTCATATGTATATGCGGAATTCCATAGAAAGACTGGAAATTAGCAAGATTTGGTTGTAGGAACGGTCCAGAATTTTGAATACTTCTCTACTAAACCTCTAGAAGAAGAGGTGTTAAAGGTTATAAATCACTTAACTATGGGAGATAGTGCCAAGGTGAAAGAATTCATCTAGGATATATTCGGTGGTGCAGACTCCAAGGCAGACTTTTATGAAAAAGAAGAGATTGATGACACACTACTTAAGTGTGCTTGATTTAAGAAAGAAAAAGGAAATATGGTCTACTTAGTGGATGATGAAGAATTAGAAAATATGGATGTAGATCATCCAATAGGTAGGTGTGAGGTTTTGGAAATTTTAGATAAGACCACATGTGCCTAACATGAACCTATGAAAAAAATAAAGTGAATATTGGATCAGATTTTGAGCCTAAGGTGGCCATAAATGAGGATTATTGGTCTAACTCTGAAGTGGAAAAAATCATTGAGTTACTACAAGATTATCAAGAATTATTTCCTTGGGGATACCATGAAATAAAAGGAATGCATGAATCATTAGGAGAAATGAAGATAAAGCTTAAGGAAGGTACGTACCCAATCAGGAAGAGACCCTACAAGATGAACCTCAACTTGCAAAAAAAGGTCAAGGAAGAAATTGACAAAATTTTGAAGTCTGGAATCATCAAGCCCCTGGACGAGTTGGAATGGGTTAGCCCAATAATCATCAGTATAAAGAAAGATGGTCAGATTAGGATCTATGTGGACTATAGGGAGCTACATTCTACATATGTGACTAATCCTTTTCCTACGCCATTCATAGAGTAAATATTAGAAGGTGTTACAGGGCATGGGATCTATTCCTTTACAGATGGATTCTCTTGGTATCATTAGGTTAGGATTGTATAGGAGGATCAGGAAAAGACTAATTTTACCACTGAATGGGAATTTTTTCCTATATTATGATGCCTTTTGGTCTGAAAAACACACCTGTTGTATTTTTTCACACAGAGTTGTCCAAGCATTCAAGGATTTTGTTCATAACTTCTTGTAGGTTTATTTAGATGACTTGACAATGTATGGACTTGTTAAGGATCATTGTGATAATTTACGCTTAATGTTTGAAATATGTCAATAGTTAAGCATCTCTTTGAACATTAAGAAATGTGTATTTGCTACACCATTTGACATATTTTTAGGGCACATCATCTGTAAGGAAGATTTATTGGTTGATCTAGCTAAGGTTGCATTCATTATCATCCTGGAAGAGCCTACCAATCAAAGTGAAATGCATGGATTCTTATGTCACACTGGTTATAGAAAATTTATTAAAGGGTAAGCTAAGGTTGTCACACCCTTATAGGAGTTACTAAAAGGAAAAGGGACATTTTATTGGGGGGAACTGTAACAGTGTGCATTCGAGACATTGAAGGAGAAACTTACTACAACACCTATTCCATGCTTTCCCTCTTAGGACCAACCATTTCATGTACATGTAGACACGTCTGGAATGTATTTGGTGTGGTGTTGGCTTAGCCTGGAGAAGGTATTATGGATCATCCTATCTTTTTTTCTAGTAGAAAGTTGACTCATACAGAGTAGAATTATACAACTACAGAGTGTAAATATTTGTCAATGATCTATGCACTACATAAATTCAAACAGTACATGCTAACAACACCATTTGTATTCTATACTGATCACATGTGTAACATTCCCATTTTAAGAATTTAGAAACAAGGGAATTTTTTTTGCATAATGTTATTTGTTCTAAATTAACACAATTTAGAACACACATTCCAAAGCCAATCTATCTCATAATAGAAAACCATATGCAGTTGTAAATGACTTGGTGAAAACTGATCTCTCATGTTAACTTTATAATGTGTATACTACATATACTTGGTTATGTTACCCTTTTAGAGGTATCAAGTGTTCTATTTAAGAGGCCTATCTAAATATCTGTTACCGATATTCATTTGAAATCCTTCTTCTTAAACTGAGTGACATAGGACAACACAACCAACAACTTGTGATACTTTGGCCAAATATTTTAAACATATTGTTCATGTTTATATTCCTAGATGGAATACTCATCAAATGGAATACGTCCTTCACCCTACTTGATCTATTATCTAGAATGGTCTTCACTGACTTCTGTCAATCCACTTGTTCAAGGTTTATCCCTAGCCAAGGTTAGCAACATGGCCTAGTGTGGAGGAATGCTTATGGTGACTAAGGGTACTTAGACATACTCAATCGACTTATGTCGATTGGGCGTGTCTATTTATCCTAAGTCAACAGTGAGTTGACCCTAACACTAGGTCATGCCCTATGTTCTACCTAGGGTAGAATTGTGATGAAGTCAGAATTAATGTTAGTCTATTTGGATAAACTTGAAAGGGTGTTGAAACATGTCAATTGCAACATAGTATCCTCGTGAAGACCCTAGTCATCAAGAATGTACTTTACTGCAGTTGGCATGTGTCAACATCCACCTAAGTTTTCCTCATCTAGATGAACATACCTTAGATAGAAAGTTATATCTTATTAGTTTCCTTGTTACAAATTAATTACAACAACCCTTCTGAATAACTAGGTTCCTTAATCATTAAGATTCATATTTAAGATTGCAATAAATTAAGTTATACAAATAAATCTACTTTCTATCTAATTCATATGCCATGATTTAAACTATTAACATCCTGATTCATGTTTTACATAAAAGGCCCAACACACATGGATATGTCATTAAATTACTCACTTAATTAAACCCTAGCTTATATAATATTTTAGTAGGTCCTTTTCCATAGTATACTTCATTGAAATGAAGTCTAATTTCCTTTTTAATTATCTTTTCCTACATTCCTATTTAGTAAGGAAGTCTACATGAGAAAGGCACACATTCACTAACTATAGATATCAATCAAGATTCATATCAAAAAGGTCTTAAATTAATACTATGATTCATTTCAAGGGATTTTTCTTTCCTTCCCTTATTGAGGATTAAAGTTCATTTATAATCCCTTGCACTTTTTAACTTATATCCAAAGTCTAATTCTCAACAATCATTTGTTTAATTTATAGCCTAATGAACTGGTTGAACAATTAGTGCAAGAATGTCAACTTTACAAGTTTCCTCTTCACTTAGAGAAGATAGTACAACATTATTCCAGATCTATGTTTTTTCTATTCCAAACCATAAGGTAAGTTATAGTCTGTAAAACAAAGTATTACTTAACATTTCCATTCAATTCATACCAAAAATAATTATATCAAGTGCAAAAAAATATCACACATATTTTATTCAGCAAGGAGGATTCATACATTTACAAGTCCAAACACTTCAGACATTACTAATATCAAACAACAACATTAAATCAATTTCAGATAAAACTTTCTTTTCCATCAAGTACATTTCAGTAATGAACCATTTTTCATCATAAAAAGATCTAGTCTCTTTGATAAACAAATGCAACTTCCTAAAATATTTCTCCTTTCATCACTTATGAATTCCATCTACAAAATTTCTAGCATGGGTCAGTTCATTGAACTGAGCATGATAAGCACTAAACATTAAAACGATGTTCTTTTAACTAATTGTTTCATAAAAAGAACTCTGCTGTTATGAAATAGTCCTGAAGCAATTCAGAAAGACATAACCAAAAGGAGTTACAATAATCAATAAAAGAGAGAGAAAGAGAGATTTACAACAAATCAAAAGTAAAGTTAGGTCCTAAGATATAACAACTTCAACCTTCCATGCTATTGACTTTATATCAAAAGAATTAAAATCAGAATTCAGATAAGAAACATTTCATTAGAATTTCACTACTACTTTCTTACATTTCTTTTCATGATCACTCATTCAGTTAATTCTGTTTAACAAAAAAAGTAACTATCCTAACTATCTTTTATGTATAATTCAATAGTAGATCATTTACAACATTACTTCCATCTCAATATTTCATTAGCCTAAATTCATCCTAAAATCTAAGCTGCCAACAATTGAACTAAAATATCATAAGAATAAGTTAAAATAACCATATCATCATATTATTTAAATTTCTAGGTTTAGAGTATCCTAATACCCATTCTCGGAACTAGGATCCAAATCAAGTTAACAACCAAACAAGATAAATCAAACCACTTAAAGATGTAGGATTACTTCCAACAAGAAAAGAGTTACACTCCATTCTCAAAAATATGCACCATTGCATTCAATACCTTAAGTAATTAGAATAGTTAAGTTTATACTCTAGACAAACACATTAAACCATAACCAAATAATTCCAACCAAACTTAACATTTCAACCAATTAAATTCAACTTCAGCTATACTATCCTAACAAATTTCTGCAAACATTCTTACCAGGACAGTCAAGAAGTTGCATAATGAAACAGAAACCAGAAGGACATCATCTTCACCAAGTGTGAAGATGAAAGAATAATAAAGGAAGGGGAGGGAGAAAGATCACTACCCCTCAACTCTTGTATGATCAAAAGAGAACCATAGGAAAACAATAACCTATATTGACACGGTCCTTTTATCCAATGTAACAAACCAAAATTCCCAACAAAGATCTAATATGGGTTTGAGTTGAATGAATAACAAACAAGTGGAATGGAAAGAATGAAGAGAAACACATTCCATTACCTTCCATCATTTAACGAGATGGTACAGACAGACTTGATTCCCACAAGATAACAAAATAAACCATCTCCCAAAAGATACAGAGATGAAAAGATGAAAATAACAGAAGGGTTAGTTTTTACCATCTTCCCAACTTAGACCTATATAGGGAAAGAAGTTAACAGTACAATTAAACCAAAACAGAAGTAATCGATTCCATTTTCATGAAGAACATTTCCTAAGATTAGAAAGAATCGAGAACTGAATTTTAATGGCCCAAGGTTAAGAAACAGGTTAACCCAATACAACAACCAATGTCAACAGAACTACCAAAAAGTTCAAGTCGACAACAATAACCAAAATATAGTGAACCATACCTGAGGTATTTTTCCTCTTCATAGCACCAGATGCCATACCTTCAAAGGTTAACTAAAGACCCAAAAATAAATAGAAGAAAATTGAATAATAATTTCCTTATGGGATTTCCAAAAATTCAGGCCTCGAAAACAATTAAACAATTCCAACGAATAGTAGAAGAATACATTTGCAGGATTTTAAAATAACAATTAAATAAGTCCAAGAAAAATCCCAACGATATTTATCTTTCCTAAATAATCACTGGATCAGAATCTGCAACCAAAATAATACAACAAACCTAGATTCACAATTATAGATAGATAGTTATAAGAAAACTGACATGCTCACTAATTTTGAACATTCCTTCTGTACTTAATAGAATATATTTAAGCCAGAGTCGTAGAAGTTTATTCTTCTAAAATAAAATCATGAAGATTCAAACAACAATAAGGTATTCAAACAGTTTATCAACTGAAGTTTTCCAATGGTGAAGAAACAAGATCTTTAGAACAAGTTCCACAGATTTTAAAAACCGAGTTCCTACATGTTTAAACAGTTCAAGCAAGATCATATATATTTTTTGACTTGATCTCTAGCCCATGCAACATGATTAAAGCATAACCCAACTATCAAATTCAAGAGAATTAAAAACCCAAATCACTCTTTCCATCATTTGAACAAAATCAAAAAAGCATTCCCAATAACAACACAAAAAACCTCAAGCAGAGAAATCATCTCAATAGAACACAAAAACCAATCTATTCCAAAGAGTAGAGTTGTTCTTATGAAACATTTAAACAAAAGAAAGAATCTTAATGGGTAGAGCCTATCATGCCTGATAGCACTTTGTCCTTCACCGATTTGTAGAAGTTTCCAAGCAGAGCCTCAATCTTCTTTTTGAAATGCAAGAACCCCACAAAAACTTCCACAATCTCCTCCTTATAGTCTCACAGTGCCAACCCCTTCTTCCATGCCATGCAAGGGAGAAAACACTCATGCATTGGACACTTTCATGCAAAAATCAAACTGGAGGTTTGAAAACAAAAAAACCTCATGTAGAGCTCCAAAACCAAATGAATCAACAAAACCAACCCTCTTTATTTTTCCCTAGGTGGTTTCTCCAAGTTCCAAAAATTAAATGTAGAGTAGGATGTCAGTCCTTTACTTCTTTCCCGCCACCTCCATCTCCAAATTTAGAGTGGACTTAATTCAAACAAAACATGCATCCTAAAACTTTGGTGAGAAATGCCAACTCATCATCATAAGTTCGTAACCGCCTTTTCCAAATTTGGCTGAAGAAAGAGATAAGGCTTAATAAATTGCCTTAATTTCCTTGAACTTGCTGCCTCCCACTTGCCTCTTTCCCCATGTCATTTCATAGGCCCCCTTAGGTTAGCCATTCCCTTAGTTAGGTTAGACACTAATTTAGGAAATCAACATAGGTCCATAGGTAGGTCCATAGTTTTAGTCTAGGTCCCTCTTAATTATTTTTCATCCCAATTAACATAAGAACATATTAACTTAGGTTAGGTTTAACCATTAGGATAGAGTCACTAGTTTTAAAACATAGTTATATTAGGTCCAAAGTACCCCAATGAAAACTCATCATAAAATAATATAAAAGAAGAACCAAATTTGTTACTGGATTAAATATGAAGTAGAGATCCATGAAGAGGGTCGTTCATAACCTTCACACACTCCAGATCCAAAACTCTTCCATCTGTCCAAATTGGACATCATGATAACAAGACATGAAAATTAGAAGCATACCTTGGATCAATGGAATTGATCCAAGGTAATGTTGTTTGATTCCTCTTAAATTATGAAAACTAAAACTCAAATTCATAATCCCAAGCAGTGAATCTATCCTGCATAAAAGAGATGGATTGCTTCATTTTGAATTAAGCAAAAACACAATAGAATGTACCTATTCCTAATAGATAACTTCCTATCTTCTGCAAACATGATTTCCTAAGTCATAAGAGTACACCTTCTTAAGAAAAAATCACCTATCAATGTTGTATCCTTCTATAGAAAAATTCATCATAGGTATTAATCATGTTAGAGACATTACAACATGACATTGAAGTATTTGATAA
Organism: Taxus chinensis; assembly: GCA_019776745.2. NCBI lineage: Eukaryota > Viridiplantae > Streptophyta > Pinopsida > Cupressales > Taxaceae > Taxus > Taxus chinensis. The sequence goes on from JAHRHJ020000184.1 coordinate 56,531, forward strand.
ATAAGTTAGTTTTACAGGGGTGCATATGCCGATGGGTACTCTTATTCCAAGAATTTGATTTTACAGTTGTGGTAAAACCAAGGAAAAGTAATTATGGACCAGACCATTTATCCAGAATACAGTCAGGAGAAGACACGTAGGCAATTGAAGATACCATTCCCAATGCACAGTTATACCAATTACAATGTGCACCATTGGAATTAGAGGACATTGATGTCTTTTTACGTACAAGTATTACGCCAAAAGTAATGGAATCCTTAGATAAGAAATAACTTTCCATTCACGTGGCACCATTTATGTTGATTGGCGGTGACCTGTACAAGTTAGGCTAAGATGAAGTATTGCACTGATGTGTACTGGAACATGAGCACACATATATCATGGAAGAGGCTCATGGTGGTATTACAGGTGGGCACTATGCAGGTGACACCACTGCGTGCAAGATTCTACTCATTGGATTATGGTGGGAGACCCTATATAAGGATTGTAAGGCATATTGCAAGGCATGTGATCACTGTCAATGCCTTAAAAAACTAGGACAAAGAGATGAAATGCCTTTAAGACCTATTCCTAGTGCAAAACCATTCGAGAAATGGGCTATAAATTTTGTGGGTCCTATTTCAACATCCGCGCATAGGAGTGGATCACACTATATCATCACTTGCATATATTATCTAACAAGGTGGGTAGAAGCATCACCTACAAAGGATTGTACAATATCTATAGTAGCTAGGTTTCTATGGGAAAATATTATTACAAGGTATGGATGCCCGCTAATTTTGACAAGTCATAGGGGCACACACTTTTTGAATGCAGACAATCAGGATATTATTAGATGAATTTATGATTGTACACCATAAGACTATGCCATATCATCCTCAAGAAAATGGGACTGTTGAAGGCTTTCAACAAGATTTTGAGCCAGATATTGACAAAAATATTGTGATTTTGGAAGGAAATATTGGGATGATAAAGTTTCTATCGTGCTTTGGGCATATAGAACAACATATAAGAGGTTGAGCAAAGCTGCACCATTTCAGTTAGTGTTTGGTGTGGAAGCCTTTCTTCCTATGGAAATCATGTTACCTTCTTTATGTATTGCACACGCTAGGAGGTATAGCTGATGAACAAGCATTAGAAGGAACAAACTAGAAAAGGTGATCAAGCTAGATGAGCAACGAGAAATAGCATGATGGAGTTCAAAATCAAGAAAAAGATCCAGGTAGAAAGCATCGCATGACTAGGCACATTAGGGAAACAAAATCTTGAGATAGGATATATGGTGCTTCTTTATGATTCTAAGTTTTTGCACCATCTAGGAAAACTTAAAGTACATTGGTTAGGACCGTATGTTATCACTCACATACTTGAAATAGGCTCTGTCTAGTTAATGAGATGCTTGATGGAATATGGTTACTTGGTTACTTCAATGGGAGTAGGCTAAAGCCCTACTATAAATAATTCTTATTGGTGTTTGTAATAAGGCAGTAATTCCATTTAGATTAGGTTTTCAGTTTATGTATTCCCTTAATGCTATTTCCTTCTTCGTCGTTATGCTTTTTCATTTTAGTTGGTGTTTTGTGTAATAAGTGTGTTTGTATACTGGAAGCTAATTACCATTTATAGAATTTTTATGCGTAGAGGACTGCACATACCATTTGTGTGGGGTGGTTATTAAAAAATGGGTACACATAAAGGAACAAACTATATAGGTGTTATTCAAGTTTGGAGAGTTGTTGGAAAGAATATTAATTCCAAACAAGGACCATAGATGGAGATAAATAAAGGAACAAGTATAATGCGAGGTAAGCAGAGGCCATTGAGAATACCATGAGAAGGTGCAGTGGTAAGGTACTTGGGTGTATGGAAGTACGCTGAAGAGAAGTCTGTAGCTGGAAGGTAGGAAGGTGCGTTAGAAGGTTATAGCTTAGGTGTGAAGATGTACCACACAGAAATTATGAAAATGGTCAATTAATGAGAGAATTGTTGGTAGGTGAAGGAGAAATAAATGCACCAACTTTTTGAAAATCTATATAAGGACGTGATGTGAGTTCATTTTTACCATTTTAATCACAAGAATTTGAAAGAGCTAAGTGATGAATGAGCTGAGTGAAGATTATTGAGGTGTGAAGAGTGTGAAACATAGACATGGAGAGCATAGGTTTGTGCATAGAAGAAGCTTACATCCCCATTGGTGAAGGGTTTGAGGGAAGCAGACACATTGCGAAAGAGCTAGGGAACATGAATTAAAACTAGGGCATGCATATTCATGCTAGGGTTTGTACCTTCTCACTATAGAAAATATAAAGCAAAACATTTCCACATTACAAAGGATAGGAAGGTGTTATTTTTAGATGACACTAAAGAAAGTACCTGGCGCAAAGAAAGTACCTTCGGTAGGAGCCAAAGGAAAGAAGAAAGTGGAGGTAGAAGTTGAAGTTTACGCTTGAGAGTAATTTTTTGGTGATGTCAGTACCCAGAAGGTGTTATAGTTGGGAAAGAATGGGATTTTCCCACATCCGTAAGTGTAAAATAAGTGCTTACAACCACCGCACATCTGATAACAAGGAGTTAAATGTGTTATTAAGAATGAAGACCAAAAAATGCATGGTAGAGGACATGCCACTATATGATGGCGACTGGAGAGAAGTTGTTAAAGAATTTTGGAGTCTATTAATTGTATGAGCTTCCTTATTTTGGTAAGTATGAACAATTATAATCACTGGTTAATGAGTAGAGTCCATGAGGACTTCTTCTATTTCACTAGATAGAGGGTCAGAATAATAGCCACCTTGATTTCAACACTGACATGATTAAAAGACACGGGAGTAGACCTTGAAAGTGATCTAATAGATAAATAAACAATCATGAAACACATGGAAGGATTTAGGATACACAAAGGATCTGTGCGGGATGGAAATTGACAAGTTGAAGAAGTATCCAGTGGTTCACGCAGTTACACATGTGGTAACAAAGTTGAATGACCAAGAGAGGTGGTCATAAGTTAAAAGTAATGTGGTTCCATATCACGAGGATAATGTCACAGGGAGTGATCTACAACATAGTAGGCTACATTATAGAGAAAATTATTGAGGAAGAACGCATAGGTGATAAAATAAATTTTGGCACTATTTTACTTTCTTTAGTAATTATGGAGATTGGAAGTGCCCCATGGGTTGAAGGACAAGATTTGGGAGTATCCCATGGAGAAAAAATCCCTTGAAGAAATGTTTGACAAACATTTATGTGAAGGGTCTATGAGTGGGCCATTCAAACGAGAGGGCGGAGATGTGGTATAACAGGATCGTGCACATCATTTAAAGAGGAGTGGCACATTCCTAAGGAGTTAATGTCAATGGTGGCTAAGGAAGTATAATTCACGTGTACTAGCACTTCTACATTGCACGTGGTTTAGTATGAGGGATGGTACATGGAGCCCATGGTGTAAACTACCATATACCTTCTAGAATCATGCTACTTCCAGGCATCAGTCCACTATTTTACTAATGTGCACTACCTAAATTTTATTGCAGACAAGGTAGATTGTGACTACCACACTATGAGGAAGACATATGTACTTCCAAGCCAAACTACCTATGTTGAGAGGACTCATTTTAGATGTTATAAGCATGAAGCATGTAAGCTTGGTAATTGGGTACATTAGAGTAGTGCTTGTATACCTTCAGCTTAAGCCTAAGAGAGAGAATAACAAATATGTGGAGAATAATTTCGTGCTCCTAGGGCCACCTAAGGGAAAGCATACAGTGGAGAACGTGCCAGCCCCAAGGACCACAGAAGCTATAGAGGTAGATGAGGAGGAGGAAGATGAGGATAGTGGTGGCTTAGAACATAGGGGCTGGATGCAACCCACGGATAGAGTAGAGGGTGAGTGCGCAAGTACCCCACCTCAAGTGTAAGAGGAAGAAGAGGACTTAGAAGTAGTCTAAAGAGAGCGAAGTTTCAAGAGGGTTTCCAGAGGAACAAGAACACAAGGCATGGTAACTCCTCAGTTTGTTAGGAGGTCACCATGAATCTCCCCTTAAAAAGAGATAATTGAGAGGAAAATGATGAAGCTGAAGTTGAATGAGGAGGAGGAGGATTCTACAGAGAGTGCATGCCTAGAACTCCTGTACCACCAGTGGATGTGGAGGAACTATTATCACTATTTTGTCCCCATAAAAAATGATAAATCAGGCCACAACCCCACATAGAAGGAACCAGAGAAATCACTATTCAAATCATAGAAGAACATGGTTCATAGGGACTCTACAATGGACAGGTGGGGCCTGTAAGAGATCAAACGATGCAAAAGTGCAAGAAGAAATTTAAGAAACATGGGCTCTGTCAAGCAGGACCCATGCTCCAAATTGTTTGTGCACCGATTACAGGCAGTCTCAAAAATCAAAATACAGAAGCCATAGGCCTCAAGGAATTGTATGGATGGAAGTTGATGAAGACCATGACATGAAGCCAACCATGCACACCATGAATGGAAAATTTTGAAGTCTTCGAGCTCTGAAATCAGTATCCGAACGAGCCCAAAAACAAATAAGTATGTGAAGAGATAGTGGGTGCTACCAAGTGTCCAAATGGCGCACCTCCAAAGATTGAATCAAAAAGGGGAGACTCGAACATAACACCAGACCCCCACATTTCCCAGGCCTAAAGAATAGGTAGAGTCAACAGCTTAAAACATATCCAAAAAAGTAGACAGATCAGACCCAAAAATCAGCTAAGTATGGAGAACGAGCACCATCTCGCCACGTGTTCAGAGAAGCTTGAAAAGGTAAGAGCGGCTGTTGAATAGTCCAAGCAGCCTGTAGAGGATTCCACATGTCAAGTTGATGCTCCTTCAAAGGAAATAATCCTGAGTGGGTTTTTAAGTGAGCATGAAGCCTCCACAGGATCCAGTTTCATATCAGGGATAGGGTCAAGGTTAAATAGTCAAAGCATTGAGACTCCAAGGATAGCGGAGGATGCCAAGTGTTAGCTATGACACTAATCCAAGAGTAAAATTGGGGGAAGGTTTAGGCCTCTGTGTGTCCCCGGTTGAAGACCCCTGTTTACTTAGACAAAATGTGAATAAACTTGAGGATGGACTGTGTTCAAATGCCAGTGCTAAAGGACCCTGAGTGGGAAGCAAAGATAGCAAGGATTTCATGTGGTTAGAAAGTATTTCATCATTATGAAGCCATGCTATTAGCCAGCAAACTTTAAGGAAGAAGCTAAATAAAGTAGCCCCAGACATTGCCAATACGTGTCTGGTTTCAAAAGGGGGACCTATTTTAGCAACTGTTTGCAGGACCATTTCTATATAGATCTGATTCAAATTTCATATGGGCATATCTTTTGACTTCAGTGCTCAAAATCTAACATATCTGGCACTAGTTGAAAAGATATTGGCCTCGTCTATGCCATGGAGCATATGAAACCCTTGTGTCCATTTTGGAGAAGATATGTGGGTAAAAAATGGAGAAATGTCTTGGAGCTGTCATTAATACAAGATCTATTTTCCCCAACAACAAGATCAGATTTGATTTGGTACCTACCTTTCCTCCTCCTTTAAGGCATCAAACAAGTAATTGATATAGACACAACAGATTTGGGGTGGATTTATAGAAGGCATTGATGATAGTAGTTTAAATCCGAACTAAGTTTTCCTGCTTTCTCTTTCTTCTTTCTTCCACATCTTTCAGGACTTCATATGAAGGTCTCAATCTAAAGAATAATATAGAAGGCAGCTCAAAATACTTATTGAGAGAAGGTTGGATGTTGCTAGGGTGATCCAACCCTTCATTCTTTTGTTCATAGAAGGATTATTTGGATTATCTTTTCTAACCATTCTCCTTTAAGAGTTATAATGCAAGGTTTGCTTCTTGGCCACTATAATATACTGTATCGACTCCTGAGAAATAGTATATATTGATTCCGATATCAGAACTAAAGGACCCTGAAAAAGAATTGGAGAGATTCATATAAAGGACCTTAGTAACTAGGAAATATGGTCATCTTATGAAGCCTTTCTCCAGAATTTGCGTGAATATTCCATTTGAAGAAATCAAACCAGGCATTGGATTTTTTGCAGCTCTAGAAGTAGTTATTTGAATCAGAACAATGGAAAAAGACAATGATGTCCTGAAAGTGATGAAAGATGAGATGTTGGGGCGTGTAGCCTACGATTGGAAATGGTCTTGTATCAAAATCACTAGAGGCCCTTGCAATAGCCCAAGACCCACTATAAAGAAAGGCTGGATGAAATTGGAAAGCTTATAGTGCAAAAGTTATCGTGATCTTCTTGAAGGAAGGGTAGTTTGTCCAACATTGTTATAGTATTACAAAATGTTATAGTATTACAAGGAAGATTTCAGTTACACAAGAGGAGTTAGATTGAAAATGAGTGTGATAAAAAATCATATATTCCAGATAATGAGGAAGAAGTCTTACACTAAGTGTTTCCCCATTGGCAAACCTTAGAGGATGAAATCAAAGAAGAATATTTGACAGTTACATTCTTCCAGTTGAAACAAAGGATGTTGTAGATGGTGAAAATTCATTCTTTGTACACTGAATTCTTTGATTTCCTTTCATTCCCACCAAATTTATTCTTTAAAGTATCAAGAGGCAGCGATTGTCGGGACGACAATGTAGTTTTGTGTGGGGTAATGTTGAGTAGACAAAGTATGACACTTAGCAAAATGCAAAGAGAATATTTGTGATGTGGAACATAGGGCCCATTTAAAGTGCACAGAAGGATAGGGAAGGAAACATGCATGAGAAATATAGGGATAGATTTGGGACTTATCCATTTTCATGATTACGGACTATTTTTGGAGATAGCGTGCAGAGCACACAAATCCAGATAAATACTTGCGTGACATGCATAGGCTATTTTTGGAAGAGCATTCTACTAAGTGCTTTACATGGGTTCGAGTTAATGATAGAATTACTACTTCCATTTAACCAGAAGAGATCTATTATTAGCACACTTGCATGTGTGTCTATTATTGTAAAGGCGCATGGCTTTTTTTAGCACGCGACCTATTTTGGGAATTACGTAAGTGGTGAAGGGCAAGTCCCCACCCTTATAAATATGTAGTAATATTCAGTAGTATTAGAGTGGAGTGTTGATTAGTGAGCTATTATGGAGCTATACTACTATAACCTGATACGTGCGCATGAAGCTTATGGTGACTATTGAATATTGTAAGAAGCTTCTATGTATTTACTGTGTTTAACATAATGGAGTGTATTGACTGATTCAAGGTGTTAAACATGAATATAACTAGATCTTGGATGGTAGAATTCACTATGGCTATTGTTTAATTATGCAGTGACTCGTGGAGATCATTGCATACCTCTATTATAATTTTGGTAACATAATGAAACTCAATTAATTTGATATTGGAATAGAAAGTTTAATGAATTGTAAGAAGGGGTGGGATTTACGACATGACATTTGTGTCATGCGAGGCATACCCGTACCAGTTCGGGATGGCTATGGGGAGAGGTATGGAAACATAATTATTATGTTCATTACATGAATGTAAATTTTCCCGTAGGGATAACAAAGTGATGTAGGCATGAACCACATGACTCAAATGTTGAGTTATGGTATCTGCAGCTTCGATGATTGAAATTAATAATTAATGATTACTTATGAATATTAATAATGAACTTAATAAGTAAAAAATAGAAAAGAACCCTGCTACTATGAATGGGATGGGTTTGTGGTGAATTCAGGGACATGTTTCAAGTGTTTTGTATGCAGCCAAAAAACTAGGCTTATTAGCGAAAACTACGGCAGTGGTAGTACAAATTACTGATTGTATTTTCTATCACCATTTCTTCTTTTAAATTATGTCATGAGTGGGAACCTATGAATAAGATTATACAAATTATTCTTTATACCTTTAAAAAATTCTAACCAAATGATATACTAGGTATATTGGCTCGTGTAATTCATTGAAGGGGGGTCGGCTATGATCTATAAATCCTTACAGTTGCACATGGTTATCATAGGTTGTCAAGATGGATTTTGAACATCAATAAATCCTAGATTTTTATCGTTGCATGTTAAAATCATTGAAGGCTTCAAGATAATTAAATGGGTAAAAGAAAAATCTATCCCTAATTTTGATGAAGCGTAATATAGATGTTACATTATTTCATTATATTGTGTCTTCATTTACTTAAAGGTATGTTGTTTATGTTTTTCTTCTCCTTTCCCATGTTTTTTATTTTTGTTGTGTTCCATGGAAATGAGATTTTAATTTTTGTTTTTGGACTCTGAAACTCATGCCTTCCCTTTCCTCCTTCATTTTCCTTCCATTTCCACTCATCTGAAAGTGTCTTTTCCCCTTTTCTTTGTCTTATCACCTCTGTTATTTTAGGATTTCCCCTTTCATGCACCTCTCTCTTCCCCTAGTTCATTGGATTGTTATAATAATATTAGATAGTTACATTTCTAGCATTAGTAGTTTATTGTTAGGATTAGGTAGAGGAACCAGCCTTATCAAGTAACAATTTCTACAACTTGAAAGACAGTCCCATGTTACCAAAAAATATTGATTTCTCGTCTATCCATTCATGAAAAATCATAGGGTGTTGTTTTTCAATGATAAAAATGACCATTACATTTATGGATAGACTTTACTTAGATTGAACTACCAATATTTGTAGGATATTAGATAGTATTATCCCTCCTTGATTCAAGTTACCCTTTGTGTTCTCTCACCCTAGCTTCAGATAGAGCCAAAATTAGTAGGAGTTATCCACTTCCTTTGTATATGCCTCCTAGTCATTTTAGGACCTAGTAATAAAAGAGTGTTAGATTTTTCCCTATCTACAAATGAGACATCTACCTTATATAAATCTTTAGGAAATTCATTTTTGAATTACTGTCAATTTATGGAGTGATTTCTAATACAATATTTAGAGTTAATCTAGCATTTATAAAGTGAAAATCTCCAGTGGTGAATCCATCCTTAATTTTGGGTCATACCAGTGTTGTATTATTTGATATATTCTATTGATAACTCTACATATTTTAAATATTGAAGGATTAAGGTCTTATTTAAAGTCATATCCTTGTAAAAAGCTTCTTCTTTAACTAAGTACATCACAAAGAAGGAAGAAACAATTGTGAACACTAGTAGCAAGCCAAATATCAAAATGTAAAGCCACACAACCCTATAATTTCTATGATTTACCCTTGGTTGAAAATTATTCTAGCTATTCTAAAAATTTGAGTCAAATATCCCTAGGTATCAGCTTCATTCCTTATTCCAATAAGGTTTTGCACTTAAATATGGTGAGATATTTCACCTATACATTTATTTACAAACTGAGAATAGAGGCTTTGGTTTTGAGATTGATCCTTTGAGGAATCCCCACAACATTGATCTTCCATCTTGAAAATCCCATTCATAACAATATGGAGCATCCTCCTCCCCATGCTACTTTAAAGTTCAATGCCTTTAGACCCATAAATTTTAATGGTATGCCTACCTATATCCAAATGAATTACCCCATGAAATTATAAATAGATTACCTAAGTTTCAAGGAAACAATGTCCATTAGTGGTGATCAACATCTCAAATTATTCAGAATATCATGGATGACTATGAAGTATGAATATGAGGATGCCTGTTTAAAATTATTTGTTCATACTCTAGAGGAAGATGCTAGAGAATGGTTTAAAGCTTTACCTGAAGGGTCAATTGATTCTTGGGAAGAAATGAGAAATTGCATTTAGGATCCAATATGGTGATAAGATTGACCCCAGGTTTCTCCAGTTAGAATTTGAAAATATAAAGAAGAACCCTAATGAATGTGTGTAAGATTTTAATACAAGGTTCAATAAAACTTTGACAAGATTCCAAGCTAATTTAAGACCTAGTGATGAATCTTGTATAATCAGGTATTATGATGCGTTTGACAAAAATATAGCTTATTACCTAAGGGATAAAAAACCCTAAAAGTTTGAGGCATGCATTTACCATGGAAATTCAGATTGAGAATAATATCAAAGTTGCTACTAGTAAACCCCAAAAGAGAGAGGATGTTAAACTTGTCAATCTAGATAAGCCTCAAGCAAGAAAATCCATTAATATTGAGGAGGTAGTCAAGACTTTGGATAAAGTAGTCAAGGAAATTTCCTACAAGTTGGTGAGAGGTGAGAAAGATTTGTCTCCCAACCCTCAAATTAAACATCATAATCAAGGATAAAATATATTTGGGAATCATCCCAAAGGGGATCATAGAGCTGATGATAGAGGAAAGAGACCATGTGGGTCAAGGTGATAAGAAACATTCCTTTAGATACAAAAAATTAGTTCTTGATCCATTAGTAAGAAGAGTTGCAGATGTAGAAGAGGAACACAGCATTGAATGGTGTGATAGATGCTTACTACCTCCTGTTCCTTATGGGAATTCAACTCTAGATGATGATGTTTTTGGATCTGATTTTAGTGATGCATGTGTCATTGACATTAGGAAAACCTTGAACAAGGTGCATCTTCTACTGATCTTCTCTTTGCTCAGAATGTTAGTGATTTTTGGTCAAATGTAAATAAGGCATGTTCTCTCCCTTTTGAAATTAATGCTGAAATTTATATGGATTATTATTTTGAATTACCTAATCAAGAATTTGAATATTTAAGGGCTTTAATGATAAAAATAGTATGATGGGGAAGTACCTTCCAAGGAGGATAGGGAACATTTGATAAATGTAGTTTTTGCCTAAGAAAAGGAGTATAACTTAAGGAATAGGAAAGTCAAGGGACCTGCCCCAACCTCCAAATCCAAAATTCCTATCCTCACTAATGTTCCCAAGGATATTCCCAAGAAAAGTTTACAATGTAAAACCCAAGTTACTAATCCAAGTACAAGTACCCCTCGTTATTCCTAATTTAAAGGAATATATTCCTTCTAAAAAAGGTAGTTACTTTTCCTTCCAGTACATCCCTTCCTAAATACAATATCTATGACATGGCCCAAATCCTAAGTTAGTTAAAAATCATTGTCCCTTTGGTGGATTTGCTTAGGATTCCTGAGCATAGGAAAAGATCATTTGAATATCTAGGGATTCAATGAGGATGTTATTACTAAGGAAGATATTGTTTGCAACAAAGTGATTCCTCCTACTATTGTTGAGAATGAGATTGAAGAATGTTAAGGGCTTGTAGAACCATCCCCTAAAGTTTATTTGGGTACCTCCCTTGTAGATATCTAGTTGGATGTGGAGCCTTTCTTCACCACACTAATTGTTAATGGTTGGATTCTACATAATTATATGTTTGATTTTGGTGCTTCATGAAATATCATGCCACTAGCAGTTATGAATGAATTGGGTATAAAGATAACAGCTTGCTTTGGGAAATGTTATGCCATGGATTCTAGAGAGGTACCTGTTTTTGGTTATGTGATAGGTTTGGTTAGTACAGCTGGTGGCTTATGGTAAATTATTGACAATGAATGTTGTTATTATTGATTTCCCTACTAAGTGGGGGATGTTGTTGTCAAGGAAATGGGAAGCAAGTATGTGAGGAAGTGTGTGGATGGATATGTATTTTACCACCATACCTTTAGAGGGAAAGATGGTAAAGTTTCATAGGGAGGACAAAATGTTATACTTGATAGAGGACCCCATGAATGCTTCATATGAGGTCCTCTATACTGATATGGACTTGGATAATTTTTGGGCACTAATGATTTTGATGATCAGTTCCTTAACATTAACACTCAATTGGAGGATTCCAATGCTCCATGGACCATGCTTTTTGATGGGGTATGTTCTAAAATTGGAAATGGATATGGTGTTGTGTTAGTATCCCTAGACCATGGATCTTTAGTTTTTCTTTCAAGTTGAGTTTTGAGTGCATAAAAACAACATTTTGAATATGAAGCACTCCTACTTGCTTGAATTTCTTAGAGGTATGGAATTAAGGACCTTATTATGAAAGGTGACTCTAAGTTGTTGTAAAGTAGATAAGAAAATTATATGCAACCAAAAAATCATAGGTTAAAATAATATGTGAGTGCTGTATGGGATTTGATTGAAGTATTTGACTCTTTCAATATTAAATACCATGAAAGGAGTATGAATGCAGTCCACAAATAGGTTGGAAGTCTTGGCCTCTTAGTATGATAATGAAATTGTGTCCCCATACTACAAGTTTGAGGTTGAAGTGTTGTTCAAACCTTCTGTACCTAGCAACATTCAACATTGGAAAGTGTTTGATGATGACTCACATATAAAAATATTCTTGGGTTGTCAAGGTGAGTTTGCAAATCAATTGATTGATCTAGAACCTATGATAGAAGTATGTGATGGAAAAGAAACCCTGTTTGGGAAGGAAGTGATCCAGTTAAAGAAAAATACAATCCCAAGGGGGTTAGTCAACCTTGAATATACCTTTGATAGTGCTGACAGAGCTGTAGATAGATCAACTCACATACCAAGAGATATTGTTGAATGCAACCTAGGCACTTATCAAGATCCTAGGAAAGTTTTGGTTAGGAAGAAACTTAGATATAGAAGAAAAACAAGCTTATACCAAACTACTAAAAAAGTATAAGGATTGTCTTGCTTGGTCATATTATGAATTGAAGGCTTATAGGGAAGATACTTTTCAACATGAGATACCTTAGAGCCCCATACTAAGCCTTTCAGGAAAAATAATAGACCAATCAACCCCATCCTTTCATAGCCAAAATGTAATAGGAACTCAAGAAGTTGAAGGATGGTGGTATTATTCAACCCACTAGATATTCCTCTTGGGTTGCCAACTTGGTTCTGGTAAGAAAGAAGAATGGGGATATCATGTTATGTGTGGACTTTAGGAATTTGAATAAAGCTTCACTTAAAGATAACTACCCATTACCAAATATGGACAATCTTTTGCAAAAGGTAACTAAATCTAAATTATTATTTACTTTGGATGGTTTGTCTTAGTTACAACTAGGTGGTGGTCAAGGAATCTTAAAATATATAAAATGCTTTTCACTACTCCTTGGGGAACTTATGTTTATATCATAATGAAATTTGGGTTTATGAATGCAGGTTCCACTTTACAGAGAGCCATGGATGTTGCATTTGTTGGGTTTATCAATGAATTTATAGTAGTCTATCAAGATGACATAACTATTTTTTATAGTAAGAGAAGTGATCATTTAGAACACTTGGAAAAAATATTGATTATATGTAGAGAACTAGGAATTCCATTGAATCCAAGGAAATGCCACTTTAGAGTGAAAAAGGACAAAATTCTTGGGAACATTGTGTCTCGTGAAGGGTTTATGATTAACCCTGAAAGAGTGGAATCAATTGACAGGGTGCGCATCCCCCAATCTAATAAGGGTATACAATCCTTATTTGGTCAGATCAAATTTGTGAGGAGGTTTATCTCCAATTTTGCTGAGATCACTTTACCTATCATAAGAATGTTGAAAAAGGATCAGGTTATTAAGTGGGGTGATGAGGCAGTTCAATATTTTAAAGGAGTAAAAGATGCATTAAAGAATGCCCCTGTATTGGTCAGTCTTGATTATAAAAAGGAATTTCAAATATATTTATTTTCATCTGAGTTCACCATTGCTCTTATTATTGAAAAATTATATGATGAGGGTCATGAAATACCTACTTCTTTCTTCAAAAAAGCCTTGTATGGGTATGAATTAAAGTATTCAATTATGGATAAACATGCATTTTCCTTAGTAAAAGCTACCGAAAATTTTAGGCCCTATATTTAATACTCTAGGGTCATTGCCTATGTATCACACATCATGGTTAAAGATATCCTTACAAAATGAGATGTCAAGCAAAGATGGTGTAGGTGGGTAAATGGAATGCTGTCAAGAGTCTCATAGGCCATTATTCAGACCACCAAGCTAGTGATGAGGCCTTGGCTTGGTAAAGTTGATGGCTGAAGTAAATTATGCCCTCAGAGTTGTAGAAGGAAGACAATGTTGATGAATGATGAGCAACACCACCATTAAGATTAAGTAAGTTCATCTCTTTGATACCGAGAGGTTGTTTATTATTTACAAAACTCTAAATTGTCATGCAGGCCAAGATAAAGATAGGAAAGTATATTGATATTATATTGACTCTAGTATTGACAAAAATACATCCTAACAGATATCCAAGATTGGCTTGGAACATTCCTAAAGGAGTTAAAGATGTGAATAAGCTGATTGAAATACTTCAGCAACATATTAGGGGTGAGTTGGTGTATTCAATTGATATATATAGTAAGATAAGTTAAAAACTAGGAATTAACACCAAGTAATCCCTATAACTAAGCTAATTCAACAATAAACATCATGATAAAGCTTGAAAGAGAAAGCTAATCTAAATGCATCCAACATGAAAACATTAAATGTTAAGCCATCCCTTTGAAATTTGGATGTGCTTTGTATGTATAGTTGCTCCTTATGATGAACCTATCTGATCATGAGCAATCAAAATGAATGTTATCTCCATGAAGAGGAAAAAATCTCACCAAAATGGCTTTAATGGCCATGTTTGGATCTTCCTTTACTACTCTTTTGAGAGAGGAATGGATGCAAGATCAATGAGCTTTTTCCAAGTAGAAATGCCCTTATCATGTGCATATAATATCACTGCAAAAGTTTGGTGTAAGGTGTGGATGGAAGGGGGTACTAGGTTCTTTATATAGCTTTCCAATTTGGGAGAAGCTAGAAACCTAGAGAATGTGGGATAAAGATAAAGTAGAATTAGAAAGGGATAAACATGATTAGAAGGGATTAATTAGTGATTAGCAACTCATGGGAGTTGGAGATGATTTAATTAATCAACTAGGATTAAGAAATAGGCCAAGATAATCTTAAGAAATCCATTTATGAGGTGATTTAGAAGGGAATTGATAGGATTTGGAGGATTTAAAAGGGGGATTTAACCAATAAGAAGGTTTATTATCTAAATACAAGATTAAAAAGGCTTAATTAACTAATAAGTAGTTAATTAATTAGAAGAGGATTATAACTAACGAAGTGTCGTTAATTGGCATCCAGAATGAAGGAAAGGCTAGTTAATTAACGAAGTGTCGTTAATTGACCAAGAAATGAAGGGGAATGTTAGCTAATTAGTGGGAAATCACTAATTATAATGGAAATGACGTGGGAAAGAGGATAATCAGTGCAATTTTAGTAGTAAAAGTGCATGGTCAGATTTAGGTGTCTACATTTTCCCCTCTTTGGTGTGGTGTAACGCAAGCGACACCACTTCAAAGATAGTAGACAATTACAGACAATTAAATTTTGAAGGAGTAGAAGAAAAATTAGTAGAATGAAGGATGCCCCCTCGAGTGTTGATGGGGTGATAGAAGAGGTGGATTGACGATTGAAAATAAGAAGGAAAAAGAAGATTCAAAATGAACCTAGTAGGCTAGTGGTCAAGTGGTTTCAATTGGAATGATTGGGAAAGATGTTTCAACGGATAGAAGAAACAAGGGGGAGGGGGGATAAATATAATCCCTATTGCCCCAGGTGTTGTGGAAGAAAATATTGATAGCGATGAAAGGGATTCCAACTAAGCCTGGTTGGCCATTGGTAGAATTGATAAAATGTGGAAAATGATTCGTAGAAAGTAGATAGAAAACTCGCATACACATGGAGATAACGCAAGCATACCAACTGGCGTAGGAGACAACTTTTTATCATCATATTGCAATGTAATCAACGAACCATTCTGTCTCAGGAGCAACTTTTATTTAATATGAGCATGCATCAAAAGTGTAGAATGACATGAAAAACCATAATACTAACATTTTTGCATTGCGAAAGGACTAACTCAAAGCAACATACATAACGTAATGCAGTACGAGAAAGTAAACAAGCAGATCAACAAAGAAACAAGCACAAACAAATGTACTCAAACAAACAACATTCAAGACAGTTGCACCAATGTTTTTGTTATCAAGCTTTAGTTCCCAAATGTTTGAGTTATATGACAAGGGTTAAAAATGGCACCCCAAGCAAGGATACATGCAAGGTGAATAAACAAAGGACATAGAAGTCCCATGAAAAAGCAATCGTGCACTATGAAACTGCCCCAAGCAACTGGATGTGCAAGGGAATACAAACATAACAAGCAAACCAACTTTGTTAATGAGGGAAGATCAAAATGATCCACATGTCGTGCGCAAGAACAAGTGAGCACTTAAAGGAAGATGTTTTGTAGGATAATTTTCGATGTTCGAGGACGTTGTGTCTTGTAAATGATTCAGATGAAGGTAGAATGTTAAGTTTTACCAATTTTTGGATTTTTGAAGTTTTTTACCAATTTTTGGATTTTTGAATTTTTGAATTTTACCATTATGTTTTGGATTTTTGAAATTTTACCAATTTTTTGGATTTTTGAACGGTTTTGTGATTTTTTTTAATGTCTTATCAATGTTTTTGGATTTTCTAGGATTTTGTGAAATTTTAGGATTTTTTGAAAGTTTTCCGAAGCTATGTACAGGAAAACGAAGATGCAAGGATGCCCCCAGCGAGAGGTGAGAATTTACAAGGGCAAATCCCACACGTATATACAAGAGGAAGATAATTTGGATCAAGGCCAAGATGGATAGGTTCAACGTGATGATGAACTCAAACCAATGAAGTGCTAAGGAGCAAGCGTGCCCCCAATGCAAGCTAGCCAAGAAACAAATGATAGAAAGAAGGACAAGATTGTTTATTGAAAGAAGGGACAATTTCCCTCAAACATGGTAAAAAGGAAATCTTATACACATGGATGTTTTGAACGAAGAAGAACAATGAATGTTATGAAAGGATATGGAAAATGTAGCTAGAAGACTCGCGATGAAAAAGTGATTAGCCAAAGGCACAAATCGTGAGACAAGATACAAACTAAAGCAAGAGTCTGAACAAGGTCCAAACAACACTTGGTAACATACTAATCCTGTTTGCTCATCGAGATCCAGTGTGTGCATGTGGAAATTAATTACCTCTTGCAATGAAGATTTGATAGGAAATAAGTGAAGGAAAAACTAGCCAATGTGTAGGAATGATTTATTTTGATACGTGATTTGTGAATGGGTGGTGGAGGGAGAGTTATACATTGCTCCGTTGCTAGCCAGGCGTCTATAGCCCTGACAGAGATGTATCTGGTTCTAGGCACAACATTGTTCTACTGTCAGCCAGACATCCATAGCCTCGATAGAGATACTGGAAATACCCCTAGAGAGAGTTTATATATTGTTTTGCTTTTCACTTTTTGATTGATTTTTTTTGCTTTCTGAAAATTATTATAGCTCTCTCGATTGTTTTGATAAGGGGTTAAGAACCACTAATGGCTTGATGGAAGGATGTGGAAGTGATTGCAATGATGACATTGACTAGTGTCAACAAATATGTCCAAAAGTTTCTTCGCAACAAGTTTATTAGATGTAGATAGTGATAGGATTTCTAAGAGGTTAGTCGTTCTTTAATTTACCAAGATGATGAAAGACCAAGATCAAACAGATACTTATAGAGAAAAATGTCGCAAAATGAGCTCAAATAGACCAACCAAAATATCACCGAAGGGATGAACATGGTGGATGACTTGCAGAGGAATAGAAAGAAAGGGATGAAAGAACATCCATGTGTATGTAATACCTGATTACAATGTTTGATCTTTGTACCTTTGATTTTTTGTAATGTTTTCTCATTGTTTTCTCATTTTTTGTATGGTTTTGCGAAGGGAAAAATTTTTTAGGGAGAAGATTTTGAAGATTTTGGGAAATTGGGACCAACAATTTCACTCTATGTGATAGGATCCAACAACAATGTTTGCAATTTCTTTGATAAGGGAGACTAGGAGTTTTTACGTATCAAGAGTGATATTATATCCAATCTTAATGACCGTGGTGAGATCATATTCGATAAGTGATTGTGACTTATCTTTCAACATGGTTTTGTATGTGGGGGATTTATTTCCCTATCCATATATTTTTTGCACTTTTCGCCATACTTGATGGTTACGTTGGTGTGCATTCTTGAATTGACATTTTGATTTTTAGATTTATGGGTGTTGGATTTGTTGGAGCTTTGGAGCTCTTCAGGATTTTTTATTTTAGCTTGATGAAGAAACTGTTTATGTTTCAATACAAGCTAATGTGTGATTTGGTTCCAATCCTGAGAAGTGGGAGAAGAAAAGGATGTTTAGGATTGATGATGAGGAATGTGTTAGGAGATGGTGGGATTACCACATTTTTTGATAGAATGGATGGATATGATGGAAAAAGAATGGGATATGAGTCCAAGAATTGAAGAGGATGGAAGAGAATGTGATACCAGGAGGTGAGCCACAGATAGAAGATGAAGGGCTACTAGGATGTGGCCCAAAGATGGAAGAAAATGGGCTACTAGGAGGTGAGCCATAGATAGAATATGAAGGGCTACTAGGATGTGGCCCAAGTATAAAAGAAAATGGGCTACCAGGAGGTGTCCCATAAATGGAAGACGAAGGACTACCTGGAGGTGTCCCATAAATAGAAGATGGAGGGCTACTAGGATGTGGCCCAAGTATAGAAGATGAAGGGCTACCAGGACGTGGCCCAAGAATAGAGGATAAAGGGCTACCTAGAGTGACCCAAAAATAAAATATGGTAGGCTACTAGGAGGTGGCACACATATAGAAGAAGATTACGGGATACCAAGAGGTAACCCAAGATGAGATTATGATTGAGGAATTTTAATACGTGAATAATGATGGGGTTACGATAGGATAGAATATGGATTAGGGATATACCTGTATGTTTAGTCATGCAATGAGAAATGTGAAGATGAAATAATAAGAAGATGATAAATTTTGATGATCTTAGGATCTTCCTCTATTTTATGAAAAAAGAAATCAACCTCTTCCCCACAATACATGAACGCATCAAGGTCTAAAGATAATCCTTACTTGTGATCCTCTAGAGTAATTTCATCATGTATCTCTATGAATTCTCCGATAAATTCTTCACTCTAAAAGAAATTGATTAGTATGGGTTGTTATTGTTTGATCATAGTAGGTTGATTAGAAGAAAGAGGTCCAACAAGTGTGGAATATTTAAAATATGTTTGATTATGTAGATGAGGGGAAGGTTTGACCTTATTGAGTCCATAATTAAATTAGAGAGTGCTTATAAAAAATATCTTAGCACATTGTTTCTTATGAATGGTTTGACGTGGATGCAAACATCGATCTTTAGAATATTAATGAATATAGAATAAGGAATGATCAAAATGACCTAGGGGCCAAAGAGGGATTGGATTTTTATTGATAGAATAAGATGAATCAAGAGATGAAGTTGATTTGGATTTGGATGTCTTGCAAGTTGAAGAATATGGGGATTTTAAATAGCTTGGTATTGGTTTTCCTATAAGATGACATAGTGCAGGTATAAAAATAGGATCATGTAGAAAGGCAATATATTGTGACGTAGGAGTCAACTTGGATGATTGATTAGATGAATTTTGAGTTACATGGATGTTCAAAGGAGGAATACATTGTTGAGGTGACTGATAGAGGAATTCCTATGGATAATGGGAGGACTACAACTTAGGAGTTGAATTAGATGTTTGATTTGAGGAACTTGGATTCACATGGATCATCAAAAGAGGAAGACATAATCAGGAGACTAATAAAGGGGGTCCTGTGAAGAAAGGGAGGACTTAGAATCAAGATTTAGATTATAGGAATGATGTGTATGATTTGTGGAGACATAAATCCTTGGAGGAGGAAAATGTTGTTTAGGAAACTGAGTATTCCTTAGAAGAAAGTTAATCAGATAAGGCTTGAGAGACCGAGGATAATTGATGTAGGAGGATCCATGAAGAAACATTCAATTGCAATAATTAAATCTCTTTGGTTTAAATGTGAGTGTAAAGTAGCTTCATAGGTTAAAAATACTTCATATGATTCCATTCAATTCAGTGATGAAGGTGGAAAATTCAAATTGTTCCTTTTGTGTGTTTTCCCTCCTAAAGGGATATTTGAAAAATCAAGTGTTTGTAAGGAGACCTATGGAGAGTGATTCAAGTGTGTTAGGTGTTATTTTAGCATGATTATAATGTTAGGAATGTTAGGGTATGTGTTAAAGACTAGAAATGATGTTATAGGTCTTAGGTTGTGTAGAAATCCATAAATGTTGAAAAAATTACAGAATGCTTTCTAATGTGTGATATGGAGCATTATAAGTCATCAAGAAAAATAGTTAGGGTTATTTTTTGTGAGGAAGAAGAGGTAAATTAAAAGGTAAGTGATTATGTAATTCATTCCTCGTGCTAGAGGAAGGAGGGGAAAGAAATAAATTTTAACTTTGTATGAAACAAAGAAATTTTGATAAGTTTGGAACTCTTGGTACTTGGTCAATATGATCTGGACTCACGAGCAGAGAAGAATTGACATTGTTGAGGTATGCCTAAATGTGAATTATATTTCTTATCAACTTTAGGATACACTTGAATAAGTCTGGGAAATAGTGTTCTGACCTAATCTATGCATTAATTTATGTTGTAAGCTTTAATGCAAGACTTAATGTTTAGGCATTAATAGGGTATTCAAATTAATAATAATAGATGTCAAATTAATTTACCCCTTATGGTTTCCAACTAAGGGTTGGATGGTAACGTTGCATGTTAACTCTTAATTATTTGGTAGTTATATTGACTTTCGGTCAATCGATCATGCATATGTTATAAATGGAAGTATTATTAATTTAATTAAACTTCCAAATGTGGTGGGAATGGAGGATAAGGTGATGCATGGAATTTCAATACGCCACCAAGTGGCCTGCAAGAATTAATGAGGCATTAGTGTCCTCAAGATTTTTGTGGTTCTCCTTCAAACCACACATTGCATGGAAGAAGGGTTCATTTCTTCTATTCTAAAGAGCTTTTTTGTTTGCTGAAATTTTTCTTGGGTTAGACAAAATGTACTGTAACTAAAATTGGAGTATTGGTAGATGAAGAAGGATCCAAACTCCAGTTCTAATCAGCTTGCATGCAAGTTTTATTATTACTTGATATTTTTTATTAAGCATTATGTATATATGCATTATGGGGTTCTGGAGAAGGTTGCAGTCTCACTGTTCTTGTGACAAGATTATTTTAGTGGAGTTGTTAATGATTTTGACTTGGGCCTGAAATGATTAAGAAAATCCGTTAACACTTTTAGTGCATGATGAGCCCTAATCTCTTTCTTAATGATTTATCCTTTACTAATTGTACAAATCAAATCTCTGCTAGTGGAATTTCGGCTATGGGTTTGTGTGTAAACATAGTTTTGGGTACTAATACTGAATTCATGGATATTATTGTTCAATTTCTTCCCTACTTGTTCTATGTGTTGAATGAACTCAAAACATGTATGAAATAGTGTTTTTGAGGGTTGACTCTTGTGATATATTTAGTGGAGTAATATTATCTACGTTTTCCGAGAACTGTGGCGGTGAGAATCATGATATATGTAGCCTTAACCTTATTTTGATACTGAATATCAGTCTTCTAATTTAGTTACATAGATGTAACTGCTATTTTACCTTGTGGGTACCGTGAAAATTGATAATACAAGTATTTCTATATGGGACGAAAAGGGATTTTTGGGAAACATTAATATGATTCTTACCTTTCGATTTGATTTCTTTATGTATGGTTGTAATTGAATCTTTAGAAACCATATAGAGATTGGAATGTTGGTTGTTTGTGTTTATCTTTTAATATGATACGGACTATGTAGGTGGCTTGTATGGTTTTTTATTCTTGGGAAGTACCTTGAATATATGGGTATCAACTGTTGATATATATATGGATATATGTGTCTAATTCAAACCCTATATGCTATTTGTATGTTAATAGAGGGGCTTTTTGAGTACCATATGCGAAATTCTGATTCAACTTCGTTGGGTAGAATAATTTCTTCTGGTATGACCACTTAGTAAACTTTAAGGAAATAATATTACCTTATCATTGTCAAAATTTTATACCCACTATTGAGGTCCACCGATATACTATTTGGAAAGACCACAATGTGGTGTCAAAGATTTTGTATAATCCTTGTAGGAGTACGTGGAAACACAATGTTGATCCTTCTTGACTATGTAATCACTCACCATGATAGGGGATTTAACTATCATATAATTATGAGTAAACGGGTCTAAATTATGATATGAAACCTTAAGGGTTCCTGTAAAAGGTATACTTACTCTAGATTTGAAGGAAATCACTGTTATCTTAATCAATTGTATTTTTCAGTGGCTGAGTATTATAGGTTATATGCACTTATTTGAGTGAATAAATACTAATTGATACTTGTATCTTAATAAAGTGATAAAATACCATGGATATTTGTATATAATTGAGTGTATGAATATTGTTTAATACTTTCTTTTCTTGAGTGATAAGATACCATTAACATTTGTATTTAAATCATTGATTGAGTATTATATGACACTTTTGCATCTTGAGTGTATGAATACTGTTTATGCTTGCATCTGTTAAGTAATAAGATACCATTGTTATTTGTATTTAATTCAGGGTTAAATATTGTTGATGTACAATGGAATATTTTTCATGCAGGTTATTAACATTGCAGGTTGATTATGAAGAAAGATGTGACTTACACCTTTTCTCACTGCTATGTCTTTTGATGAAATCTATAAAGTTGTTCTTGTTGTGAAAATATGAAAAGAATTATATTTTAGTAAGGCATGATGCTTGAAACAAGATGTGATTATTTTGATAATCAGTTGTGGACATGTATTAGTATTATCTATTGATGATGTTGTACTGAATTGAGAAATGTAATTAATTGTATTGTATTTTACTAAGAAGTGAAAGTTATACTTTGTTGTGATATTAACGACAAAAAGGAAATTTTCCAGTCATTAATAAAGCATTATCTTTGAGAATACATATTGTATTGCAATCATTATGAATAGAGTGAATTACATGGCTGTGATTTTAAAAGAATAAAGTATGTAATTAAATTATGGATTGCTGCAAATGTTTGGAATTAATCCTATTAAGTATAATACTATACTTAACACTTTATTTGAGAAAAAGGATTAAATTACGATATAAGTACTACTCTTGACATGATGCATTGCTAGTGTTAATAAGTAAAATATGAACAAGGGATTTAATGTGGAATGCTGAATTAAATCTGCAACTAGCAAGTGTAATGATCATGATGGAATGTCTCTAAGCATGCCATTGGAATGCATGAAACCTTCACTTAGATCCGTAGGTTCGAATTCCATAGTAGCTAGAGTTTTGTTGAAACCTGGGAATTGATATGTCGTAACTTATTCAAATAACCTTAATAACCATAAGATATGACGTTCCCATTTAACAGAACTCAGTGAGTCTACTCGGTATGGCCGCTGCCATGTTGTACCTACTTAATGACTAAGGTCATTATTTGGTTACAATGGGGCAACTGCTATGTCGAGTTATCTTGTCAAGCTCCTCTAAATGAGAAGGTCATAATGCACTAAGATGCAAGTATTTTCCTAGGTACGAATGCGGATAGTGCCACATGGTTAAGTACCCAATGTCATCTTATGATGACTATGGGAAAGAGAGTGACCCGTAATGATGAAAATCATTATGGAGATGCTCACTCTCCCTTAGTCATCCTAACATGACATTGTGGGACTTACCCATGTAGGCTGATCCAAATAGGTACCTTGTACACAACTTGTAAATGATTAACACTTCACGATCTAGTCCTAATCTAGATAACAATTTTTAGGAGTTAGGGTGAAAGACAAATTCCAAATGATGATTATGTCGTCATGGAATTAAGCATGGAAAACATGACTTAAAACCTTGGCCAAGGTAACGCAAGTTGCTGATTGCATTATCTAGATTTCACCTAGATCTAAAGCTGTAGGATTTCATATGGGTATTCCGTAACAGATGCCCAGATAGGAACTTTAGACTGTAACACTTTAATTTCCTTGAAGGACTAAGGAAACCATGGTATACTTAGTATACATATTTTAATGAAATGGATATGAGGGATTAGTATTAGTCTGACTCATATAGCTGCATAAGGTTTACTATTATAGGATGGATTGACTAAGATGATGTTGGTTCTAAATTAAGTTAATTTAGAACAAGGAAACATGAGATATGAAATTAAGATTATGTTGGATTTAAATATATGGGTATTTAAATCAATGAAGCATAAAGTTCAAAAAAGAAAAATTCCTTTGAATTGAAGTCAAAAAAAGAGGTTGTTACATTTTGGTATCAGAGCTGAAGGTTGCAGCTCTTGGACTTATTGGGTCCTTACGCTTACTGAATTCTGATTTTATTAACAAGATAAAATGAATGGGAGAAGGATGTACCATGGATAATGAACCAGACCAAATTATGCTTCTGGTTTGGTGGTAAATAAGTTAGATAACACTCTAACAGTCCTTTGTGACACACTAAGCTAGAAGGATGTTGGGAGCAACTGGTAAAGTGTGAACATGATCAGTTCTTTAAATAACTTGAACTGAATGATGAAAATCAAGTAAGGGAGTTTCTTGATTGTTGAACTTTCATGATGACATATTTTGGAACTTGAATCGAACATGATATTAAACCCATAAAGGGTAGATGAAGTAGATAGAGAAGAGGACTATCTATTGTAGCAACAATGATTTGAAAGGCCAATCAGGCTATAATGAAATCTATAATAAATTCTGACTCAAAAAGAGAAAAAGTATACAAGAGTGTTATCTCTTCTCCACCTGTAACTTTGGGAAAAGTGGTGGAAACAATGTGGTAGCAAATGTAGACTGCCAGAGTGAGTTCAATAAGAAAAACTTGCTGTGATTTCCAGTAAGCAGTAGAACAACATTGCGGTGACTAATAAGCTAAGATGAAGGAACAATATTTCCTAACTTGACATCAGGTAAGTTAAGTAGAACTTCCTGTTTTGTTTTAATTTGATACTAGTACAATTGAGTTCTTGGTATCTAGTGATTAGCTTAAACATAATTAGAAATATGATTTATCCTTTGCATATGAAGAAGAAATTACAAATCTTTGACTGTCAATGCAACACTGACATTGACATTGTCTGAGCCTCATCATGGAATTTGGAGTTAATGAGTTCTTAAAGGACTTAAGACATAGTGATTAAATTTGACTGTTCTGACATAAATCAATGTTTTTGTTGATATGGAAGATAACCAGTACTTGGAAGCATGCGAAAACAACAAGCCTAAAAGGAAAAGAGAGGAAGAGTTTGGATGATTTAAGTAATCATTGACCATGAATTTATGATGAATATATCTGAAGGGTGAAAACCATATAAGTATTTGGATAAAAACAACTGGAAAAAGGAAAATCAATGTGTGCATTGCATAGAAAATTGAGGAATTGTACAAGACAAAGGTCTGGAAAAACAAGTGAGTAACGAAACAAAACAGCTTAGGAAGACTTGTGGGAAATTGAAAACAGTTTTATCCTTGTTTGTTGTTGTGTTAAATAACTTGTTTATGACTATGTGATATATATATTAAATAATATTACATGTATGATGGCTGTAATGAAAAAAATTTATGTCATATTTATGATTGTGTGATAGTTTTTTCTGGTTGAAAGGTTGTTACAGCCAATAAAAATTGAATTTCAGAGCATGAAAAGCTCTTGGACCTATTGTGTCCATTCACTAATAGACTTGAAAAAAAACATTTTCTAACAATAAAATTATAGGACATGCTGCCAATAACTAACCTACAGGTGGCGAAGAAACCACAAGTCAAAAATTAGATGAGATACTTGTTTGTCCTTCAGGATATTGGAATAATCATTTTATTTTTCTTGAACAACAAGTGATGGGGAAATGAGGAGCTAAATAATGATGTTAATCATAAATGAGGAAACCCTAATGAAACAATCTTGAAAAACATGAATGTTGAAATAACTTAATGGGGGAAACAATAATAAGTAGAAAATAATAATGTTCAAATGCAGCCAAAATGCTAACCAATGCACCAGAGCAGCCTTAAAATAAGAAGGCAAGTTGGTAGCTGAACTAATGACATAAAAATAATAAGTACACCTAAATTTGATGGTACAACCTAGGGGATGGGACTGAGAATTGGCTCAGTGAAATGGAAAAATACTTTTCCATAAGAAATTTTTGGAAGAGACAAAGGTAGTTTGGGGAGCATACCTATCTCTCTAATGAAGCTGTCCTCCTGGTGGACAACCACAAAGTTGAGTTGAACTGTAGATGAAGCTAACATAACATGGGACTAGTTCAAAGTCTGTTTCAGGAAACACTGGTTACCAAAATTATATTATGACCAAACTATGTCAAAATTTCATACCCTAGCACAGGGTAAGATGATTGTAATTGAGTACTGGGAGAAATTTACCAAACTACTTAAGTACGTTCTGCAGTACCAAACTGACGAGAAATTCTGCATAAGGAAATTTATTATGGGCTTGAACCCTGTAATAGGAAGTGAAGTTGATGTGCATGGGAAATCAACAATGGAATAATTATTTTAGAATTCCATTAGATAGGAGAATAAGATCCAATCCATTGTTACTCACAAGGATGAGAAGTGTAAATTGAATTACACTCCTTCACCATTGTCACCTAGAAAGGCATGGGGAAAGAAGGAAGAGAATAAAACTCATAATGGTGGAAATAATAATGTTGTAAACTTTAAAAATAATGGAAAAAAAAATTATGCTAGTAGGAATGACAAGTTTGAAAGGAAGAGGCCTTTCACTGGTTGCTTCAAATGTGGTGACAGTTGTCACTACGCTAAGGATTGCCCCTTAAGAAACAAGGAGAACAATCCACAGAAGAGGATTCAGGCTACAATTGCAAACCAATGGCTAAAAAATAATGAAAAATGAAGGATCTAAGAACTCTAGAGCCATAAATTGTCAAGGTGATACAAGTTAGATTGATGGTATATTCTTGAAGAAATCAAAACAACGGGTTTTCTTGATATTTTGAATGACTAAAAACATTGTTTTTGAATAATTTATTTTGTTTTCTATCAAATATTTGATGTACTTGATATTATTTCATTCATTTGATACTTGGATTACAATAAAAAGTTATATTGAATGATAGACTTTTTACCTTGAATGATTGAATGTTCAAATCAGAATGATTACAACCAGTATAACGATGGTTTCTATGAAATTCTGGAAACTTGATTTTTGTAATTTCATATTATATTGTTTAGATAAGTGATGATTGAATAAATGATTTATTATTATTTTTCTTTAATTTTGTTATGATGAGATTGAATCATTAGGATGATGATGCTTTTAAGGGGGGAGGTATGTAACACCCCTTCTATCTTATCAGTCATATTTTGATCTATGTGTTTGGTTTGACATGCTTCTACACTGGAATTACATTTTGATTGGTATTCTTTGTTTAGAGTATATGTGACTGCATTTTTGTAGCATGTTGGACAATGTGACCTTACTTTAATGACCAAATCATATTGCATATCTTGGTTATTAAGATTCATTACTTGATGATTTTTTGTTGATATACATGTAGATTGTGATCATACTCTATTTTTATTCCTTACGTTGGTTTTGTTGATCATTTTGATAAGTTTGGAACTCTTGGTACTTGGTCAATATGATCTGGACTCATGAGCAGAGAAGCATTGACATAGTTTAGGTAAGCCTAGAATTCTATTTATTATCAAATTTGGGATATACTTTAATAAGGTTGGGCATTATTTTTCTGGCCTAATCTATGCATTAAGTTATGGTGTAAGCTTTAATGAAGGACTTAATTTTTATAGGTCCTATGATTATGCATTAATACATTAAGGGCATTACCTTATTCCAGTTAATAGGGTGTACTTGAGTTAAATTCATAGATGTCAAATTAATTGATACTTACAGTTTCCAACTAATTTGGATGGTAACCAACATGCTTGGTAATATGTATTTGGTAGTTATATTGACTTTAGTCAAGCGATCATGCATTGGTTATGGTAAATTAATTATTTTTAAAATTTAATTCAAACCGCCAAATATTGTGGGAATGGAGGATAAGGTGGTGGATGGAATTTCAATACACCACCAAGTGTCCTGTAAGAATTAATTAGGCATTAATGTCCTCAAAACCACACATTACATGGAATAAGGGTTCATTTCTTCTATTTTGGTTTATATTTATGAATTGGTGGTTAGAAAAAATGGATTGTAACTAAAATTTGAGTATTGGTAGAAAAAAAGGATCAAACTCCATTTCTAATCCATGCATACAAGTTTTATTATCCTTGAGATTTCGAGTACCATTATATATATGCATTTTGGGGTTCTGGAGAAGGTTGCGGTCATTTTCTTGTGCAAAATGTTTTTACGTGGAGTTGCTAAATATTTTTCTTGGGCCTAGAACAATTCAGAAAGGATTTGTTAACATTTTCATAGCATGATGAGCCCTAACTCTCTCTCATAATTATTTATCCCTTTTACTAATTGTACATATCGAATATCTCTGCAGTGGAATGTGATGGTTTTGTGTGTAAACAAGAGTTTTGGGTACTAATACCGAATATGGGTATTATTGTTCAATTTCTTTACTTGTTTTATGCTTGTATGAACTCATAAAAATGAAATAATGTTTTTGAGGGCTGTACTTGTGATATATTTAGTGGAGTAATACTACGTACTCTCAAGAAATGTGGTAGTGAGAATCACGATTTTTTAGCCTTAACCTTATTTTGATACTGAATATCAGTCTTCTAATTTAGTTACATAGATGTAACTGCTATTTTACCTTATGGGTACTTTGAAAATTGATAATACAATGTATTTTGATATGGGATTGAAAGTTGGGTTTTTGGGAAACATACCATACTGTTTACCTTTCAATTTTATTTATTTATGTGGGTTGTAACTGAATCTTTAGAAAGATAAAGATATTGAAATTTTGTTGCTTTTGTTTATCTTCTGATACGATATGGATATCTAGGTGGCTTGTATGGATTTTTATTTTTTAAAGTAAACCCAAAATCTATGGGTATCAACTGATTTGTATATATATGGACATATGTGCTAATTTGAACCTCAATTTGTATGTTAATATAGGGAATTTGTGATTACCCTATGCAAAATTTGATTAAACTTCGCAAGAAGTTGGGTAGACTAATTTCTTAAATGGTGCGACCACTTGTAAACTTGAAGGACAATAAGATTACCTTATCATTGTCAAAACTTTTATACACACTTGTTGAGCATGTGTTGTGTCAGATATACTTATGGAAGACCACAATGTGGTGTTAAATATTTTGTATAATCTTTGTAGGAGTACGTGGAAACATGATGTTGATCCTTCTTGACTGTAATTACTTATCATGATAGGGGATTTATTGTATATAATTATGAGTAAACGGGTCTAAATTATGATATGAAAGTCTTAAGAGTTGTTTAAAAGGTATACTTACTCTGGATTTGAAAGGAAATCCTGTTATCTTAATATTGGTTGTATTTGATTTAGTGGCTAAGTATTATAAGTTGCATGCACTTATTTGAGTGATTAAATACTAATTGATACTTGTATCTTAATAAAGTGATAAAATACCATGGATATTTGTATGTTATTGAGTATATGAATATTGTTTAATACTTTCTTGATTTTCTTTAGTGATAAGATACCATTAACATTTGTATTTAAATCATTGATTGAGTATTATATGACACTTTTGCATCTTGAGTGTATGAATATTGTTGATGCTTGAATTTATTGAGTAATAAGATACCATTGTTATTTGTATTTAATTAAGGGTTAAATACTATTGATGCATGTGTTCAATTCGAAAATTGAATGTTATTTGGATGTTAATAAAAATTACTTAGGATCGATGCAAAAATCGTACTTATCAACTGGATTGCTAACGAATGGTTAATAGTGAACTGATCTATATTATGCCATTTACTCTTAAAGTAGATATATTTAGAAGAAACTAAAAGAATATGAATGCCAAGTATTTTTTGGATATGATACATATGTGGCATTGTGTTCTGTTAAATAAATGATTTGAGTTAATTAATGAAACATTCCATTTATGCAATTACTAAAAGATATAAGCTATTAAGTGGAAATAGGACTTATCATGCCATTATGGTTGGAACTGACCATGTACAATGGAATCTTTTCCATGCAGGTTATTAACATTGCAGGTTGATTATGAAGGAAGACGTGACTTACACCTTTTCTCACTGCTATGTCTTATGATGAAATCTATAAAGTTGTTCTTGTTGTGAAAATATGAAAAGAATTGTATTTTAGTAAGGCATGATGCTTGAAACAAGATGTGATTATTTTGATAATCAGTTGTGGACATGTATTAGTATTATATGTTGATGATGTTGTACTGAATTGAGAAATGTAATTAATTGTATTGTATTTTACTAAGAAGTGAAATTTATACTTTGCTGTGATATTAACAACAAAAGGCAGTTTGTCCAGTCATTAATAAAGCATTATCTTTGAGAATACATATTGTATTGCAATCATTATGTATAGAGTGAATTACATGGCTATGCTTTTAAAATAATAAAGCGTGTAATTAAATTATGGATATTTACAAATGTTTGGAATTAATCCAATTAAGTATAATACTATACTTAACACTTTATTTGAGCAAAATGATTAAATTATGATATAAATACTACTATTGACATGATGCATTGCTAGTGTTAATAAGTAAAATATGAACAAGGGATTTAATGTGGAATGTTGAATTAAATCTGCAACTGGAAAGTGTAATGATCATGATGGAATGTCTCTAAGCATGCCATATGAATGCGTGAAACTGTTGGTGCAAATCAGTAGCACCCCTGGATAATGATCATATTTTTGTTTCGTAGAGATGGACATCCAGTGTGATTGCACAACATTGAATCTTTTCCCTAAGTGTGGGACTTGTAAAAATGGAAAATAATCTCAAGATTAGAGGCTGGTTCCTCAACTCCTCTGATCATATATATTGCTTGCAAGTTACAGAGGGTTTGAATTCAAGATCCTACTCTAAATTCCAAAGGGGACAGATATAGAGAATGCAAAAACTAAAACTAGTGCTAATAAGGTGATGCACCAAAGGAGTGGTGAGCATTTTTTACTTCTGCAGATTGACACAAATCATGGAAATGCAAAAAAACTTCATGCAAAAATTGATAGACTGTAATGAAAGGTCATAAATGAATCAAAATACATGCATTACAACACCTAAAAGGTAAAAAAATAGGTTGCAGTTCTTAGAAATGGTCTGATATTCCACCAAATCACTTCCAAGGTGAAAAAGGGAGCTTGCTATACACATGAAAAATGTTCCAGCTTTAAAAAATGAGCCAAATTTGGCTTTTACAGTGTAAGGGAGTGAGCCTAGGAGAGAGAAACACGTGAAAACACGGAAGGGATTCAACCATTGACCAAAACATGTATTAAAACAGCATGGGCATCGTTACAGGCCCATGCCTTGACATTTTCCAGCCATGCTGAGAGAGGATGTGAGCCATTCTTCATTAAAAATGGTGGTTGAAACGTCGTTTCTATCCATAACCATATGCCATAGGTGTTTTTCAAATTTTATCTCTCCAAACTCCATCAGAATGCAAAAATGACCCCAGAATCTTGTAGAGAATTTTATCAACTTTCCATTGATATAAAGAACGTGAAAAACTGAGCTTTGGATCGAAAGATATGGCCATTTGAAGTTTTAGGGCAAAACAGGGTCAAATCGGATTGGCGGGTGAAAAATTTGATTTTTTTCACCTTTTTGCATTTGGGAAAAAATCCCAAAAAATCCCTACACTCCACCACTTGTAGGTGCCACATGGCACGTTTTGATTGGGCGTGGGCTTTCCTGCACTTTCATTTTTATTGTTTTGCCCATTGGAAACATTTTCCAAAAATTCTCCGCCGGGCTGATGAGTTGAGGACACGTGGCATGTGCATGATTGGGCTGCGGGCCTTTCCTTCCTAAATTTTCCATGCGGGCCGTTTTGACCATTTTTCCTCATTGGACATGTTGTAAAACCCCAATTGGATTGCGGGCTTGCCCCTTCGAATTTTTCCATGCGGGCTTGGCTTAAATTTTTTGGCTCAACACCTGGACATGTGGCGACGATTCCATTGGCTCGCATTTAGGGGGCGGGCTTTTCCCTTTGGAAAATTCCTAAATTTTTCCTTTGGGAAAATTTCAAAAATTCTCCCCACACTCCGCCACTGGTCCAAGACACGTGGCAGCAATTTCATTCGCCGCAGGCCCTTGGGGCAAACATTTTTATTTTCCTTTGCGCGCAAAATTTGGGAAAAAATCCCAATTTACTCCCGCGCTCCGAAGCTTTCCGGGTTCCGGTGACACGTGTCGAAACATGATTGATTGGCGGGGGTAGCTGGGCCAGAAAAATCCTTAACTTTGCAATTTGGCTGAAACTCCTTCTCCAAAAATCCAATCTTCTCCTCCACCCTCCGACCACTCCCCATGTCATAGGACACGTGGCAGCAATATGATTTGAGCACGGGACCTTCCCTTCCAGATTTTTTCCATGGCGCCAATCACTTAGTCCAATTTTCTATTTTTTACTCCGCCCTCCACCACCCCTTCTCCTCCTGAGACACGTGGAATCAATTTGATTCAGTCGGCAGGCCTAGCAGGGAAAAATCTTCCTGCTTGAAATTTTTCCAAAACACTTGGTAAAAAACCAAGTTTTCCTCCGACCCCCGCCACTTCCTTGGACACATGGCAGGCATCTCAATTCACCAGCGGGCCTTTCAGGGGCAATATATTCCCACAGAAACTCCGCCGAGCCATACACTTGGTAAAAAATACATGGAGTTAGGAGGAAAACTTTACCACTTCCTGTGGACAAGATGAGAGAGAGCTCTATCTTAATAGCTGTCAAACCTTTCCAGGGAAAGTTTTGAGTGCCACAAAAACTCCGCCAAGGCATAAATTCAAAATGTCTGATGGCAGCAAGAGAGGTAAGAATTTACCTTTCTGGGAAGTTGAGCCACAAAATGAGCTATCCAATGGTGCACATTTCCAGAAAGTCAGTTGAGTGCCTAATAAACAAAAAATTCAAAGATGAGGCAAAAGAAAGGGAATCATTGAAGGGAGTTTTATCGGAAGTAAATGACCAAGGGATTTATTATGGATCAGCAGATTTTTTTTGTTTCTCAAAGGGGTCGTTTGACTGGATTAGGAATTGTCTTCTATAGATTATCCTGATGTTATCCACACTTATTAATGGAGTCATGAAAATTTGGGAAGCTTGTGGATTATTAGACTCTAATTAGAAATACTGCATAGAATTTATAGGTGGAGGGTAGAAGACCATTTTGTTCAATGATGTTTAATATTTGATAGAAAAATGTACATCTTGAGGATCAACAAGCTTGTCCATATTGTTAGGGAAAGCAATAGCTAATCTACAACAAAACAATTTTTGCACAAGCACTTTTAGGAATGAAAACCGCTAGTATGAAGTGGAGAATTCCCTTATTGGTAGATATGCTTTAGCATGGCCATATATCCATTGCAAACACAGAAAAACAATCTTCGATCCAATGATACCTAGTAAATTGGAATAGCTCACTTATGTCCTACATGGTTGATATTGACCAAGTAAGGGCCAATTGAAATATGGGTTGTTTTTCTCATTGAATACGTTTCTGTGTGTGATTTTTCAGCTCGATATAGAATTCCTGTAAGCACTAGTACTCTGTACTTGGAAAGATCTGAGTGCATAGAATGGCCTTGGATGATCAACATGTTTAGTCTTCTTCGCATCAAAGCTGATCCTTCTCCATTGCTGAGGTATTCCCTGTACTGTTGGTTGATTTGAGGAAAAGCCAGATGGTTGTTGCATAATTATTTTGCATGTAAGGTAATAGGTCCTAAACATCATTGTTCTGAAACTCCAACAACTCTAACTTTCCATGAGCTTTAAGTTCTTTTCAACTCAAGTGACATGGGTGAATCTTCTATTGCCTCTCTTGCATAAACAAGCTTGAATGGAGAGTTACCTATTTAGATCTCTTGGGAGTCTATCCCAATTTTCCCATAAGGCTGATTTCAACTTGGTATGCTATTGACAGCTTTCTGTTGTCATCAAGAGTCCTATGCTAATGATCCTCATCTGGAAGGTTCTTATAACATGTAGATGCTCAAACCTGAGCCATTACCCTGAGGGTACTAATTTCCTTCTTGAAGTATATAGGTAGAAATCCCATGTCTTGAAGCCCATTTCAAAAATATTCTTTTACTAATGATTTGCCAAGGATTATGTGGATCACTTCTGTAGGTATGCCAAATCTGGTTGTTACTTCCATGGTCTTAAGCATCAGTCATGCTAGATTCATTCGCTTTCTTGAGTGCAATGCTTCAGTCCATTTGAAGTAATATGTTGCTGTTCAAATCCATCTGTGCCCTTGTCTTGAATTAGGATATAATGTACTCCAATGAAAGATATGTCTGCAAATCATGAATGGCATGTGAAATGTTTGAAATTGGATGCAATTCTTTAAAGAGATGTGGCCTTCCTTACCTGTGAAGAATGCAAAATTCTTGCATCTTGATCCATGCATAAAAATCACTAAAAGATTTTGCAGGGATGTTATAGATGTTTTGCTAGCCATAAATGACTTTAGAGCTGTTTCACTCTTGGTGAGTTTTATTACCATGCAAGTTTGGTGATCCACCATAAAAATTCAATGGCAAAGTTCCTATGAATGCTGATTTGTCATTGATGCATCTAATGGTACTCCATTCACATTTTTATTTGGTGCCTATAGAAACACCATCAACAAGGGCTATATGGGTTACACCTACAATCAACAAGTGTCTTTTTGAGTTTGATATTCACAATATTACTGGAGATGGTATAGACATGTGCTTAAAGTGCAAATAATGTCTTAGAGATAAAAAAAGGTATATGAGAACACCATAGTATTTTCAACTCTTGAGTGCTTCCTTAAATGGCTAAATTTAAGTAGCCAAAAAGCCTCCTTAACAGTTGAAAATGATATCCAGTAACTGTGTTTATTTACAGAAAGGTACTCAGACAAGAGGGCATATAGGAAGAAAACTTGAAGTGACTTTGAAAAATTTAAAGACTCCATGGAGCATGTAGCAATATAGCAGATGAAGTTCTCTTAACTTTTTAACTCTTGTTGAGGAGGAATCTTTAAGCTCCCACATGAGAAACCATTTTTTTGAAGTTTTATGTTTGAAATCTATATGCTCTGAATTTTTCAATTTTATTGACTACAAGAACATGCTTTCAACAAAATATCTTAGGTCATGTCCTATGATGAAATGTTTAGTTGAAGAAATTAATGTCTGCATAATCATCATTAGTTTTCAATGTTTTGCTATACCAAAATTGTAGAAACTTTTTAGTATCATCAAAAGATATTAGCACATGAAATCCTTAGGAGAAATCCGGGTATAATCTTCGGGGCATAAATTTGAGATCATATTATAATTCTTTAACTAGGGACGTTTCAAAACTTTGAAAATTTTATTGCAACTGTCCATTTGAAAGCCATAGATTTTGTAGTCTTCCTCTTGGTAACTCAGGCTTTCTAGGGCTGCAAAGTCTTTTCGGACAAAACTCTGCTACCAAATATTACTATTAGAATTGGTTCTCAAAACTTTCAAGGGCCTTACCTTGTGGACTCAAAACAGCACAGTGCTCTATATGGCTTCAAGCTCATAATTTCTAGAAATTGCTAATATTTCTGGAGAAATGTGGCCAAGGATTTTGTCCTTATGGGCTATCTCAAATACACTTTATTAGGATTCAAGGATACTCCAAATTTTTTGCAATGGTTTGGAACATTTGCCTCAAAGAGGTTTGGTATGCTGCCTTTTAAAAAAAAGATAGTTATCCTCAAGATAGGTATTATCACCTTATCTTCATTCTAAGTGATAACCCTTGAAATGTCTATTGCTCTTTGGGAAAGTAGCTCCAGCGTTGGACAGCTTGCAAATGGCATTTGAATTGAATGCAAGTTCCCCATTGATTTGTAAAGGATGTCTTGAACTGATCCTCTTCTTAGCTATGGTGATCTGATGTGGTGTCAAGGCTGAATATACTCTTAAGTAATAGAATTAAACCTATATGGCCTCATCTACTGGTAACAACTTTTAAATATACTAGCTCTTATATGTAAGGAAGTATATTTATTCGGATAAATATGAGAGACATTGCCGATTTTGTAATTCTCATGCAGGTCAATGAACAGAATACAAACTTCCCCACTCTTCTTTCTAACTGGAACCAAGTTGGCCACCCAACTAGAATGCTTGACTAGGGAATATGACTTCTTGGACTTAGTATTCAATTTATGTCAATTAGCTTTTCTAATGAGAGGCTCCATTTGTGGATTGATCTGGCCATATAGGCACTTCTTTCCTGATGGGTTTAGTACTTGGAACCAATGAGGAATGAGGATGATCCACGTTGCTAACTCAACACTGGCAACCTGTTCAAATCTTTATTAGCTTCATGCATTGTACATCATTTACATATTGAAAAAGATCTACAATTTCTACAGATCTTGTTCAGTTGTCAATTTACCAACTCTTGGAGTGATTTGCCTTCTTCCACCAAGATGGACACCGTATCTTCTCCCTTAGACTAGTAAATGTTTGCTTATTTCCTTCTATTATAGGTTCATCATCGGCTATGATGTGTAAGAAATTTGTTAATCAAACCTTTGAATGCCATGTCCATTGCTCTTTGGAAGGACTTCAAAGTAATAAGTCCCTTATGGTTGTTTTTTGGTTCTCAACTATACCACCTTGTCACCATATTTTTGCAAAATCCAAATTATTCTTGCATTTTTAGCTGATAATTCCAACAACTCTTCTTGCAAGAAATGGATGATTATGTTGATCATTTTCAAACACTTGCCAACTTATGATTTTGTTGAGAAAAAATGGTCACTGCCATATGGGCCGAGTTTCATAATCACATGGATGTTTAGCTGTACCTTGTCCTTTTGGATGCTTTCAACAACGTCAAAGGCTGCCCCAACTTGTTGCAAGCTTGTCAGTAGCTTGGTTCTCTTTTCTAGGAATGGATTTGATGCTAAAACCCTCAAAATATTCAATGAGGTCCCACACCCTGTTTTTGTAACACTTGAGTAGATCATTCTTGACAGCATGGCCCCTTAAACTTGGTTGACAATCAACTCACTGTCACCAAAGACTTGCAAGTTCTTTATTCCTCTCTTGATTGACCAATGGTCCTTGTGTCAAGGCTTCATATTCAGCAGTGTTATTAGAGCATCAAACTGAAATCTAAAAGCTGAATAATACTTAACTCCTTGAGGTGCTACTTGTGCTCCTTGTAACATCTCTGTGCTTACAATGTCAAGAGAACCTGAGAGGCTCTAAAGGATGCACAGTCCTTCATCACGGGTATGTTGTAGTCTTCTTGCAATGCGCCTTATTAAGATGGCAATTACTATTTTTAGGATCCTAGTAGAGAAGTCCTACCTATTATAGTTGCATAACAGAGTGTTCATTTTGCATTGAAAGAAATGCAATTAAGCAACCAACTGTTGATTGTTACCTGGAACAGAACAATCTTGATTCAAGTTAATATATATACCCACGCCAGTCTTACTATGCATTATGCTGGTTTCATCACACCTCACATACATAATTTGAATGACCTTGTCAGGAAAACCTTGGCAATGTAGGTACCTTCCAACAACTGAAATATTAAGATATAGGACAAAAAATATTGATAATTTCATGCAGCAAAGGAAAAACATGTAAGAAAATTTGTCAAAACACCACCCTTTTATATGTCCATGATAATACGGAAACGTTTTGTTCATAATTGCATGATAGAATCAGGGGCTACTACCTTTTTTATGCCTAAGAAAATTGTTGACATCCTTGGTCTTAAATATAGCCCTATTCTAACGGATTCCTATAACTTGATGAATCAATTGTTAATATCCTAGGAGTCATCAAAAATCTTGAGTTAACCCTTCATGCTTGTCCAAGTCTAACTATAACTCAAGATGTATCAGTTATTGAATTTCCTCCTTTGTTTGTCATTTTACTATCAAGATATTTCACTGCTAAAGTGGGTGGTTACTTTTCTTTAGATTGGCTTTATACGCTCCTAAGAACTAGGTATGGTATAAATTTTATCATACAAGTTGAACCTATATTTTCCTATCATGTTGAGTCATATGACCCTTCTCCTCTCTAATCAAATTTTCCCACACAAGAAAACCAATAATAAGATTAAGTTTTAGAATAATGACTTATTTCTCCTCCCCTACCTGACCTTTTATTAGATGAATGGACCAAGGAACATTATGAGTTTGATCCTTATGATACAATGTTAGAAACTAAACTTGGGACCTACTGCATTCTTTAGGAAGAGTCTACTTTTCACACACTACTCGAGAAACAAAAGGATAATGATTATAGATTATGGAAGAAATTCTTTGATGGTTTTAAAAGTAGAAATGGAGCTAGCACATGTGTTGTTCTCGTCTCTCTAAAGGATGATAAGTTATTCTTCATGCATATGATGTAATTTGCATGTTCAAACAAAGTAATAGAGTATGAGGAATTAGTGCATGGTCTTCTTATTTCTTAAAAGAGATAAATTAAGATGTTACAAATATTTGGTGACACTGAACTGGTTATCCATCAAGTGAGAAACATGTGTGCAATAAATAATGAGCTTTTAAAATTTTATAAACACAAAGTTTAGGACCTCTTAGAGAGCTTCAATGCTCTCAATATATAAGTGGTGCCAAGGAAGTTAAACACAGAAGCAAACCAAATGAAAACCCTTGGCTCACAATTCTCACCAGTTGAGGACTTCATTTAAGGAAATGCACAACATGTCAAGTTAGTGATTAGGCCATTAGTTCCCGATAATGAAACTAGATGGTAGGGGTTTGATAGTGATGCACAAATTATGCAATTCATTCAAAATAAAACTGATTTTTCTTCAAAAATGCAATTTGATTTGCTTGATAACTATTTTAATCAAGTTAGTCAGCTAAAGATAAACAAATTGTCAAAAGGATTAATCATTGTATGAAATAAAATCAACACGCGACCTTATTCACAGCTAACTTCCCGAGGTCGTGTAGAGACGACCTGTGTAGAATAGAAATGGGTGTATGTGTGGTGATGATGAACAAGGTAATGAGAGAATATTTTATATTCAACACACAATATCAAGATTTGCGAGTCTAAGGAAAAGAATGACGCCCTAAGCTAAAGTGGTGTGATGGATTGATATGATAGAATAGCTACTCGAAGACTCTAGTCAATATAGAGCTCTGCCGAGATTCTATTCATTGGTTGTTGAACACGCGGAAAGTGACCTGCGGCCTTTTATAGATTTCTAGACAAGGTCATAGAAGTGAACATGAGATGCGTAGTGAAACCACATGGACTATGGATTGTTTTCTAGTCTAGTCCAGAAATTCCTAGCTTGATCGACTTCTATGTTCAATAATGAAATTTGTGAAATGATATTGAGTGGAAGTGGTGATGATCCAAATACTGATGCACACAAACCAATGTTGATATCTAATTACTCAGCAGGCCTGTTGGGTTGTGGGACCTGGGGATCACAACTGAAAACTCGTGGAGGTTGTGGTCCTTGTATGGTCATACACATAATCAAACCCTGTTTCTAGGAGTAGTCTAATACTCGTAGGCTTAATTAGCTGCAATGTTTAGTGTGTTTAATTGTTCTATCTTTTAAAAATACCTAGCAGGTGTGCATAAAACTAACAATAATTCTGGCCCATTGGGTTGTGGGACTAATGGATCACAACCAAACATATTTTCTTGTTGTGGACAGTTGATGGTCATGCAGAATGGATTGAATTGATTTTGATAAAACAAACTAACTATCAAAGGAAATTTAATCTATGTTTTTGGTATTTTTACAATATATCTTGAACAAAACAATGGAAGCAAACTAATATGATAAAAGTAAATATTTTTTATCTTTTCTAGTTTTTAAGCAATGCTTCTAATCTAACAAACAAAACTAAATAAAAATAATCAGTCGGTTGTAGCTAATTACTTGAGAAGGTGTGTGAATCTAGATATAAAACAACTAATCTAATTTAATCAAAACCCTTCAAACCCT